>OZ008359.1:6639529-6873028 GCA_963931975.1 Cataclysta lemnata
CGGGGGCGGCGGGCTGTGCATCGGTGGCTGCACTGGGCGCGGAGGTGGCGGCGGGGACCGCACTGGCCTGGGCGCGCGGTGATGGCAGCGGGGATGGGCGCGCTGGCCGCGCGGCCTGGGCGGCGTAGGTGACCGCCACCGGCGAGCTGCGGGCGGCCTCGCTGCTCGGCGCGAACGTCGCGTATGTCGTCGACTGCTCGAGAACAGCCGGCGACGACGAGCGCGAGGCGAACCTGAAGAGGCCTTCTCCGCCGCTGTGGGGCGAGGCCGGAGGGGAGGTATACGATACCTGGGGGAAGTAACGGGACAGGGGTGATACCTCGGGCGGTGGTGTATGAGCCAGCTTGGGTGAGGGGCCGGTTCGGGGGCGCTTGTCGTCCCCTCCGATCGACATCTCCTCCCCGCTGGAGAAGCTCCTCATCCGGGGCGCCTTCCGCCCTCCTCGTACGGGCGCGGCCGCCCGATTCGACCATGAATCGGGTGCCGAGGCGCAGGAGGCAGTGGCTGTGGTCTCCCCGAGGTGGGTAGCCCGGCCTCCCTGCGAGCCCTGAGGCGCGGGAGGCTGGGCGGCGGCGGGTGAGTTGACGGCGGTGGCCGCTCGCACTGCGCGGTCTGGCGGTTTACGTGGCGGCACTTCGTCACTCCATTGTAAACAGTTACAAACACGAACACTACACAACGAACACGAAATAATCACGGCACAAAAACGACAGGTATATTTAAATAGGTGCAATAAAAAGTCTTAGTGGGTAGGTTTAAAAAGTTTTGTTCCCCTAACTATTTATCAAAATAGATAGCGGGAGCAATGATAAGGCGCTAGCGTCATGTCGCGTCACAAGTGTCACTATCACAAGGTGTCACTATCACTGGCGTCCTGGCGCAAAGTCACTGCACAATCGGCGTCTGCGACGGCGTCGGCACCGCGAGGAACAGCTCAACGCGTGAGCGGGGCTCGGCCCTCGGGGGCTTCTGCAGTCGCGCGGACGGATTGGAGTGATGCCGGAGCAGGGCTCGACGGCGAGGCGGTCACTGCGTCCGGGGCTCAACAGCGGGGGTCACACGGAGGAGCGCTCAACGCGGACGTCTGCACTGGAGCGCGGGCGGACGCGGACTGATTTTTCAAATATGAATCCACCCACCTCAACAAATTGCCATGTATACCATAATGTGAGAGTTTAGGAATTAGCAAAGAGTGATCAACTTTGTTGAAAGCTTTACTTTACTATTACAAGTCTAGGTAAATGACATCAGCTTGACCCCTAGTGGCAAAAACCCGACACAAATAATTCTTAAATTCCAACAAATTACTTATAGTAGGACGTTTTTTTACAAAACCGTGTTGTCTTGTCGATATATATTTACTAATGTGGTTGTTCAGGTGTACATAGACTAAGGACTCAAAAAGTTTCGGAAAACACGATAATTGGTGCATGAAGTTCTGTCACCAGACTTAAATATCGAGACAACGTGCGCCACCTTCCAATAAGTAGGAAATTTTCCGGATTTGATTGATTTATTAAATAAAATGGTTAGTGGATACGACCGCTCCTCAGAACATTCTCTTAAAAATCTTGGAGGAATCTCGTCAGGCCCTGCATTCTTGTGAACATCCATTCCCTTTATATTGTCTAAAATATCCCGACCGATCTCGAGACTGGACAAGGTACCCTCCAAAGCCTCCGGTAACCGCAGAAAGTCCCGGAAAGATGAAGTCGAAGGCCTATCATAAACTGAGCCAAAATATTCAGAAAACAGCTCACATATGGCCTGACCATCCTATGCTATTCTTCCTTGTTTCTGATAAATTCAGGTCCATTATACCAAAGCTCCCTTTTTTCTGTCCATTTACCCGGACGTGTTGCGATATCAGCTGGATTTGAATTTGTATTTATATAGAGCATCTCTGTTTGTGGGTGATTCTTTTTTACCTCTTTTACTCTATTTGTTACAAATGGAGGAAGCAATTTATCCGAGTTTATCCATCCTAATACAACCAGGCTGTCCGTCCACAGGAATTGACGGTGTATAGGTAGTTCTATGTTTGTAGAAACATATTTCAGTAACCGACTTGCTATGAGAAACCCGAGTAGTTCCAATTTAGGTATCTTTAGACTATCTTTATCTTCGCCTTGAGTTGCCTGACATTTTCCCATTATAAAAGACACTGAGCTTTCATGAGTTACATCCGTTTTAAGATACACAACAGCAGCATAGGCATTTTTTGATGCATCTGAAAAGCAGTGTAGCTCATAAAGTGTATTATGGTTTGAACTTTTAAATATCCCAAGATATCTTGGTAATTCCACTTTTGAGACAGCTTTCAGTTTTTTTTCAGGTAATTTAGTATCCCATTTTATTTTCCTCTCACAGATTTTCTGAAATAAAAGTTTAATTGGAAGTGTCAACGGGCATACAAAACCACATGGGTCATAAATTCTTGCTAATGTTCGAAGAACTTCTCTTTTTGTATAAACTGGTTTGAAGTGATCTTCAGTTACTTTTAACTTTAAAGTATCTTTGGATGTGTCTCATGCCAATCCAAGTATTTTAAAAATGTCCATTTTAATGGCACGGTGTTGTGTAGGAACTGAATTGTTAAATTCTTCTTTATTGGATATACATACATACATACATAATTTACACATATATCCCCGAAGGGGTAGGCAGAGGTGAACTAGCACCCACGCTTCGCCAATTATGCTAGGTCCCATGTAATAGGTGGCGAGCCTATTGCCTAGAGCCTGTAGCCTATTGCATATTATTGGATATCCAATCTCTAATGTTCATACCCAATTCTCCAAATGTTGATGTTGTTTTTTGATATATTTGCTGCGCTTCTTGTAGTGTATTTGCTCCTGTGATAAGATTGTCAACATAACAATTGTCGGCAATAATTTTCAATAGATTCTCTTGTTTCTTGTGCATGTGGTATCTAATTGTTGCTGTCAGCAAAAATGGACTGGAGATTATTCCAAACGGAACTCTACAGAATCGTAGGTGTAACAAGTTATCTTCTGTTACATCCCCTTTTATATTTTTTAACCATAAGAATCTTGTTACATCACGGTCCTCTTCTTGGAGTTCCACTTGTAGGAAGGCTTTTTCAACATACGCAACGATTCCAATTTCTTTAGTCTTAAATCTAAGAAGTAAAGCTGTTAAATCCTCTAGCATTGATGGTCCACTATATAGATATTCATTTAAACTCTTTTTTCCAGACAACTTAGCTAAGACATCATAGACTATACGACCTCGTTTTCCCTGTTGTTTTACTATGTGATGGGGGAGGTAATGAAGAGGATGTTCATAAGTAGTACTATGTACTGATGTTGTTTCAATATTATTAAATTCCAATTGTTCTTTTAAGATACTATGATATTCTTTGATTGTCTCTTCATCTAATCTTTTGATTAAACTTTTCAATCTTCCATATGCTAAGCCAAAGTTGGTAGGAAGTTGTGGCGGGTATTCCATCCATGGCCACTTAACTTCATACCGTCCTACATCATAACGAACTGTATCATTGAAATGACATACTGCTTCCTCTTGACGAGTAGCCTTTGGCGAGTGTGATACCTATACTTTCCAGAGACCATAGGAATTTGATGTCAATATTTCTTAGTGGCAGGGCCGGCTCAGTAAAATAAGTGCAGCTTGAATTGTGACAGTTGCAATAGGTGGTTACAGTAAGTATGTTATCGGTTGTTTTACAATGATTTTCTTGAATAGTCTGTCCAGATAATACCCATCCGAAATCAGTATCTATCATATATAAATTTTCATCAACTTTGATCTTATTTTCTCTAATAAAACTGATATAGTAGTCATAACCTATTAGAAGATCTACACTGACTCCGGTTGTTTCATCATCTGCTTGCAAATCAATTAAGTTATGATGTTGTTTACTTGTTATCATTAATCTATCTGTGATATGTGGTACAATATTAACTCTAATGTTCTTTTTCACACCTCTCTGCGTTATGATTATGATGTCCGTAGAGGGGCTTAACACTTCTTTAGGTGATTTTGATCCAAATGTATATGCAAGTAGTAGGTCATTATTGTTTTCAGATAGTGTCAGAAATTTTGCGAGTTTGCCAGTTATATAGCTACGTTGGCTGCCACTATCTAAAACAATCCTGCCTTTCTTTTGCTTATCATTATTGGGGTTTCTTATGTCTGCCACGGCTGTCTGTAAAAAGGTTGTTGGGTTGTCATATTTCATCATGTGAAATTCATTATACTATAGTACTAAGTTATCAAAAAATTTTCTTACCAGGGGGTTGAGGACAAATCAGCTTTAAGTGTTCCCCATTGCAGCGATAACAAGTTACTGTACTCTTGCAGTTTTCTGTATTGTGATCACGATGCAAACATCGCAAACATCTTCTTTTTAATTTTTTCTTACGGTCTTCAACGGACCTAAACTTTCTACATTCTGTAGTAGTTTGGTTGGATAGATTGCAAAATATACAAGTTAATTTACTGAGTTTTTGAGGTGGAGTACTTACAGATTCATTAGCTTTTCTTTTCCTGTCGTTCCGGTGTTCCTGTTGTTTTAAGGGATTTTTATTGTAATTCTTCAATCTATTCTCTACTCTAAGTTGGAGAGCTTCTGTTGCAGAACCTGAAGCCGTAGAATTTATAGTTGTATTCTGTGAGCTTTCCATAGCAAATATAACTCTTTGTAAATTTCGTCTTATAGTTTCAATACTGTTATTGTCTGATTCAGCCTTCATCAGATGATATTCATGAATCACCTTTTCTGGGAATTTTGATAATATTAGAGACCTATACGAGTTATTATTAGATGGCTCGCCAAGTTTTTCTAACACCCTCAGATGACGCTCAATTTCGTCTAGGGTTATTCGGCAGCATTGGGCATTATAATAAGCTTTGGGTAATTTATTTAATGCAGAATAATCATTATCAATTATATTATCATTATTACCAAATCGCCCCTTCAACGCATGGAATACGCAGCTATGGAATAATTATCATTAGATGTTGACCTGCCACCGCCTCCATAGCTGTTCCCTCTAAACAACTCAGAAGGTAGGCTAGTTTGTCGGCATCTGCAATCAGCTTATTATGATCATTCACACTGATTCGATCCCAGAATTTGATCCATCTTAATGGGTCACCATTAAATTTAGGCAATTCTAATTTTGGAAGTTTAGTGGTCAAGTTTGTTTGTTTTTGAGACTGTACTCCCGCGGATGGAGGCATTATATTATCCCTAGCACTCATTGTTATGGCAGCCTCCAGTTTACAAATAAAATCCTCACCTTCGACTTGATATCGCTTTATATATTGCTTTACGTATGATATCGAGGTTGGGGTTGGCCGATGAAGCAATATAACCTTTCACTTCCCTGTCAAAATTGGGAACTAGTGCTTTTAATTGGGACGCTGCACCAGTTGCGTCATTTAGGGACATATTTTCCGATTAAAATTTAGCGACTATTTCTTTTAAATAGTCCTGCAGCCGTGCCTGTCTTAGATTTATCTTCCATATTAGAGCTTCTTCCATTGCCCCCCTTTTATTTCTACAATGCAATAACAAAATTGTTTATTAACTTTCGTGTGTTATTGGGTGTTTTCCATGAAATTACCACACACTTTTTAAATTATATTGTTTTTACAATCACACCTTTTATTACACCTTTCAATTTATATGCTTCATTTATTTATATGAATACATTGGATTGAATTACGCCAATATTCAATCTACTTATCTTTCCTATTACACAGCTTTATCGAGAGTAGGTAATTACGCAGTAATAAGTGTGCAAACTTACCGAAGCATTGATGATTCTCTCCTATCACACTTGGCAAACAAGAAGCCACTTTTTCCTCCAGTTGAAAACTGATTCCCGCGTGAATTTAGGTTTTTACTCTGCTCCCTTCTCGTACCCAACTTAAAAAAAATAAGCATTCATAATACTAGAAAGTTAATTGGTATTGCCATACTCAAAATTTGTTACTCTGTAATTTATCACTTACCATATTTACATTTTACATATGTATTTCGCGCTGTGCGCGACACTAGCTATTGATGTAAAAATTGGCATAGTCAGTATATTGATTTGGACTCAATGGGAAAGTTATAGAGCTCATTTTCATGATATAGGCTTTATGTATGTATCATATAACCTATATAGATGCTCAGAGTATTTATAACTTGCCTCGCATAAAGTTAGCTGACATTCAATAAAATAGAAATCCTCAGCAAAAGGTCGAATACGGTTCGTCACCTTATTTTCATAGTTGACTGACTAAACCGGAATCTAGTGACCTAATTTATTGAGTCCACGTCTATATGTGCGCCGTATAGTAACCGCAGAGCAAAATACAAATGTCACCACCCCCATCTCTCCCGTGGGTGCCGTACAAGGCGACTAAGCGTTAAGATAGCAATGAGTAATGGGCAGCAGCGTTCCTCTTATGCCACCTAGCAATATACTGCAATTTCCGTGCCTGATAAATGGCAATAGGTTACCGCCACCTATTACATGGGATCTAATCCAATCGATGACACGTGGGTGTTCCTCTGCCTACCCCTTCGTGTTTACCTATAGGCGTGATTTATGTATGGTGTTTTTCCGTTTGATATCCGCCTCCGTGGTCTAGTGGTTCGCCCATCGTAATCAGATCCCGAGGTCCCGGGTTCGATCGATCCCCAGGGGAGTATTTATTTATTTATTGATACCCAACATAATAAACATTAACAAAAGGTGAAGTTGCAAAAGCAAAATGTGATTACAGAAAGGGTCACTGAAGCTTAATGTTATTACAATTATAGGTGAAGACGACAATGATGAGATGAGGAAGCAATGAAAACATTAAAATTGAATTTAAAAATACAAAATTATACAAAAAATGCAAACAACACAGAAAATAAATTCAATACAAATATAAAAAATATAATTCTTTTAACACAACAAATTAATTAAAAATCAGAAATCTATAGAATTGACTTCCTAAACTTGCGAATGCCATCCGTGAAGAGATCCAAATCTTTAACCTTAGCCAAGCTGTTATACTCTCTAATGTGACGGTTTAAAGGTGCGTGGTGACCGAGATTGGATCTACTAGCATGGTTGTTCTTGAAGCGCGAGGAAGTTTTAAGGGTGCAGGAAAAGGCAGAGGTCGTAGTAATTCAGGAGCTTCAAGAATGCCATTCGCTAGCTTGTAGAGAAACAATAAGTCATGCAAGCGTCTTCGATCCGAAAGGGGTAACAGTTTGAAATAATTTAGTCTTTCATCATATTTTTTAATTGTCTTGCCCAATCTACAAGAGTATGTAAGATGCCATAAAAATCTCTTTTGGATACTTTCCAATATTTTCTTGTATATATCGTAAAATGGATTCCAGACGACACTACAATATTCTAGTCCACTACGCACAAAAGTGTTGAATTATAAAATTTTTGTTTTAGGAGACTTAAAATCTTTGCAATTTCGTAGCACAAACACTACATTTTTGAATCCTTTAGAAGAAATTTTATCAATTTGTGTATTAAATTTCAATTTACCATCCAGCCACACTCCAAGATCCTTAACAGTATCAATATCAGCCAGAGTAACTTCGTTTATATCGTAGTGATAATTTGTGTTTTTAAGTTTTCTAGTAAAGTGCATACACGAACATTTAGAAGCGTTTAGGTTCATTCCGTTTTTCAAGCACCATTCAATAAGTCTATAATAAATCATCCTGTAAAAGACTAGCGTCGACAACCGAATCCACGACTCTATAAAATTTCAAATCATCAGCAAATAATATATACTCTAGAGTTATTGAAACATTTACCTATATCGTTAATAAATATATTAAATAATAATGGTGCCAAGTGCGATCCCTGAGGAACTCCAGAATTAACCGAGAAGGGATTCGATGAGTAACCATTGACCACGACCTTAGATGTTCTAGATGCCTAGCAAATAAGAGCGAAACCAACTCAGCATAGGTTCGCCTATACCCAGGTGTTAAGTTTGTAAAGTAAAATATCGTGATTAACACGATCGAAGGCCTTGCTAAAATCTGTGTAAATTGCATCCACTGATGAACGATTATCAAGAATGCGGGAAACATTGTCTACAAACGAAGTGAGATTAGTAGTTGTAGATCTGCCACTCATAAACCCGTGCTGATGAGTGTCAATCAGTACCACCAACCAAACCGAGTACAAATTGTACTCGGATTGGTTGTTGGACTTTTAACCTTTTCACGTAAGTTAACCTAGATAGCTGCCGCCATCGTATCAAAATCTTCCCCGTTCCCAGTTAATTTTTGGGGTTGGCTAACCCCCGAATACAGAAACGCTAATCAAAGTTTGAGTCTTGCTTAACATTTAAATGTTGTCAAAATTGACGTTTTTCCATACAAATTCTGACAGGTAATATCCACTTAACTTTTTAAGCAGTCCCCCAAATTTGATTAGCGTTTCTGTATTCGGCGGGTAGTATGTTTTCTCTATAATCTTACCCACAAATTATATAAGACTTACTGCCGCACTCAGAGACGTCAAAAAACTTTAATGAGTACTTAACGTCAAAAAAATTCATTTAAATCCAGACCATAGACCTGGCAAGAATACCGAATATTTTGAATTGTCATTTTTTGACATTAATAACTCATTAACGTTAATTGACGTCTCTGAGTGCGGCAGTTAGAATCCTGCCGGTCAGACGTCATCAAGTCGTCCACCTCCCTTATTATGGCGATAGATTTTGATCATTGTATCAAAATCTATCGCCATAATAATAATATTAACAGCATTACTGCTTTCCGGGCAATTTGTGATAAGTTAGCCAGCCCCTCTGCCGTAGAGGATTCCAGTTGAAGCTCGATTCCATGTTCGGTCCTTATCGTCACTTACCATCAGGACAGATTCACATCACTACTCTCGATTTATTACTTTACCATATCCCACAGTTTATATTGTAAGTACAAACTTATAATTTATTAACACTAATTGAAATTATACTGTCTGAACAAATATCAACAGATTAGAACTACGTGACTACGGTCTAAACTTGTCCGGGATCGTGTTGTAGGGCCCACGGCAGAATTAACTAACGGTTTGTGTAGATTGCTGTTGTTGGTCCATTTCTAGCAGTTAAGCCACTCGCTGGATGAAAGGTCACGCGTTAAGTGTCTATGCAGTTAACTCCCAGGGATTTGTTTTTTTATTTCACATCCTATAAAATGCAGTGCTCTCAAGTTTTAGTGATGGTTTGAAAAAAGCAAAAGAAACTTAAAACACTTTAGAAACAATATTTGTGAAATGCAACGCCAGAGATAGTAGTTGCTTTTGATAAAAAAGGCGCCGTGAAAAATGGCTCGATGTAGGATTCCTTTGCCTCTACTACTGTGAGTAAATAATGATTAGGTAACTGTGGTGTTCAGTATGTATTTTATTGTTAATAAAATAATAAAATATTGTGATTCAGATTATAAAGATTTGTGTGTATAGATAGTGCCGAGTGATGACGGCAGAGTAGAATCCAATTGTCACCACCCCAAATCTCTCCCGTGGGTGTCGTACAAGGCGACTAAAGATAAATCAGTGATGAGGATTGGGCAGCAGCGTTCCTCTTATACTACCTGGCAATAGCAATGTACTGCGACTTTTGTGCCCGATAAATGGCAATAGGCTCGCCACCTATTACATGGGACCTAACATAATTGGCGAAACATGTGTGCTAGTTCACCTCTGCCTACCCCTTCGTGGATATAGGCGTGATTTATGTATGTATGTGTTTAGGAGAGGATGACTCAGCATTCCATGGATTCACCGTGCCTCACGACATGTCAACTGGCCACCTCGACTTCTCTCTCTGCCCAGTGGGTCTATTCGCTAACTTTTTTTGACAGTTGAAAGTGATGATCACTGAACTATTTACTGATCCATTACTACTTTACTATAACGCTATTGTGACACTTGTCATGTGGAAACAGTAATGGATAAGTAAATAGTTCGGTGATCATCACTTTCAACTGTCAAAAAAAGTTAGCGAATAGGCCTACTGCTTTTGTTTGATTCCATGGCTCAGCTACAATCTCATGGAATCAATCATGTGATATGATTCCATGAGATTGTATTTTGTATTTCTTTATATTTCTCTATAATTGTTATGTGTATCGGTCAGTAGTACATTGCTCCCGCTGGTAAAAATTATAAATAGCAGTAGGTGCTTAGTTGATTTTGTTATCAGATAAATAACGCCTCTTCGTTTGTATTACATAGTCAGTCACATTAGTGTAATCGCTAGCCGTGGAATGGACGCATTCTGTTCGTTATGAGGTTTATTATGTTCAATGAAGGTAGGTCTCCGTTCCCGTTTCTGAAGACTGATGAAAGTAGAGTAGGTACATGTACCTAACAGAGATGCGAGAGATAAAGAAAAGGAATCAGTATAACTAGTTGATCCGCTACAATTGTTAACCACCCACCAATCCGCACTGGGCCTACTTGATGGCTGCCCCAGCAGTGGGGACTTTAATGGGCTGGTAATCTACCTACTCAAGAAGGCCAGTGTTGTAAATGCAGCTTTTTATTTGTAACACATGACAAGACAACGTTGCGCTCGCGCTATCCAATAATAAGAGTTATTGACATTCGAGCATAGCCGTGAATTAAATAAATATTTATTTATGTATCAAAGTAATTACGAACCAAAAGTCGTAGAACCAACGTCCTTGTTTGTGGTGTTAGCTATCTAGTCCTTTTATCCCCTTTTTTGTCGGAGTGGATGCCTTTACACAATATAAATGATTGGTTATAATAATTAATAGTGTCTTAACCAATTAAATGTGTTCCATCCTTGTCAAGAGGAGTGCTAACCGTCTCTCCTAATAGACACCTAGCTATCTAGTCCTATTGATAGTACCTACTTTACAACGAACCGCGTATTTCTTACATAGAATATGGTGGTTAGAAAAAGTTCGAAAAATTTACACGTATTTCTTGTTGCAGATTATTCGTCCATGCAGATCTAAACCGGGCACTTGCAACGTCAACATTCGAAGGTAATTAAACGCCTCAGATTGCCCTTCCGCTACCCGCACGCAGCTCCTGCCCGTGCAGCCTTAAAATGTTTCTATTGCTACAGGCAAAAGGTTCAATGTCGCGACCTGATTTAAGACATTGTTAATGCAAATATAATTAATAAGTCACAAGAATGTTTTTGGCTGATATAATTGTGATATTAAGCAATAAATTTAAATTCATACATACCAATTTACCCACCAATCGGCACTACCCAGTGCCATTATGCGAGGTGGGTTATGGACCATTCCCTATATTTGCTTCCATCCATAGAGATGGCCTGTGGCCCAACAGTGGGGACATTAAAGGGCCGGTGATGATAATACATACATACATAAACCGCACGCCTATATCCCGCAAGGGGAGGTGAGTTTGATACTAAATCGACTGAGTAAATTCAACTGTTTGTCGCAACTTATAGGTAGATAAATAAATAAACTTAGACGTCGCTAATTGTATACTTTATTGACAGGTTCCACGATGTCGCTACAGCGGCTGGCAGCGCTGCGAGCGCTTATGGCTGGTCAGCCGACCGCTCTGAGCGCTTACATCGTGCCTACGGCGGACGCTCATAACGTAAGTATACATACATACATAAATCACGCACACACTTTTCGACAATTAGTTTAGGTCCTATGTATTTGGTAGCGAGCCTATTGCCATCTATCGGGCTCGTAATTCGCAGTATATTGCTAGGTGTTAGAGAAGGAACGTTACTGCTTCTGCTCACTAATTCCGTACGTCACAGTGAAAGGCCTGCCATAACAACAGCGTTTCTGTGAAATTATGTCACAGAAACCCAAGCTGAGGCAGTACCTTTTGGCCATGCACAAGGCATTAATTTTCTTTTTTTTTTCCTTCTTTTTATTTTGTTAAATTCGTCCTATATTTTAGGGAAGGTAAAGGGCTATTTTGTAGTGTTTATTTGTAATTTGTTGTTAATTTTTTTTTTCTCTTATTTTGTTGTCTGTGTTGTCTTTGTGCTGGTCAATCAATGTTTTTCTTTCTTTCTTTCACCGCTGCTTTTGCTATAAGTAGCCTTGCACGACACTTGCGTAAGAGATGAGGGTTGTGGCAATTGTATTCTGCTCTGCCACTGCTCTACATCACTACGTCATCAGTCGGCATTATTTAACCGCCATGGTCTTCGGTTCGCCCACCCGAATTAGGATCCAGAGGTCCCGGGTTCGATCCCCAGGGGGATACAAATTTAAGTTGTATAGGACTTCTTTCAAGTCCCCCTGGCTAGCTACCACCATCTCATCAAAATCTGTCGCCATAATAATAATGTTAACAGCATTATTGTGTTTCGACAATGTGTGATAATAAGACAGCCAGCTCCTCTGTGGTTGAGGGTTCCAGGTGGAGCTCGATTCCATCTTCGGCCTTTTTCGTCAAGTACCTACCATCAGGTGAGATGAAGGGCAAGAGCTTCCCTGTCTAGGATAAATAAAATGTTGAAGCGTTCTTAGAATTCTTACCCCCGAATACAGAAACAAATTTGACCTTAAAAAGTTAAGTGGACATTACCTGTCAGAATTAGTATGGAAAAACGTCAATTTTGACAACATTTAAATGTTAAGCAAGACTCGAAACTTTGATTAGCGTTTCTGTATTCGGGGGTTAGGCACCGTACCCGCGCGCGCCTATTTTTTCACAACGGTCTTTTCGCCTTTTACGGCACCCGCGGAAAGGACGATGCATAAGTGTGCGTTCACCATTCTTCTTCTTCTTCTTCTCCCTGCCCTGTTCCCATGCAGTCTATCAGGGGTCGGCGCAGTATGTTTCCTCTTCGATTCACCCTAGATTTATCTCCGCCCCCTTTTAGTCGGAATACATAGCGCCAGTGGACGCCCGCAGGCAGTGGCTGTCCGGTTTTACTGGGTCTGCGGGGACGGCGGTGGTGACCGCCAGCCAAGCGCTGGTCTGGACCGACGGCAGATACTACACGCAGTTCCTACAAGAAACAGACCCTGCTGTGTGGACCCTGATGAAGCAATGTGAGTGTGGTGAATAGTGAGTGAAGAATCCTTGGCGGATAGCAGTAGCAATTGACAACATTTCAAAAAGTTTTGTCTCCTTATATAAAAATCATAGTATGTATGTGAGAAATCCTTGGCGAATAATGTCCCCACTGCTGGGGCACAGGCCTTTCCTTTTCATAGGAGAATATCAGGAGGGAGCTGGAGAAATGTTGTCATCACTTTCGAAAAAACAACTCGCGAAGTATCGAACTTACGGACAAAGAAAATCCATCCATCCATCCAATCCATCCATCCATCCATCCATCCATCCATCCATCCATCCATCCATCCATCCATCCATCCATCCATCCATCCATCCATCCATCCATCCATCCATCCATCCATCCATCCATCCGGCCATAGTTGGCGAAACGTGTGTGCTAGTTCACCTCTGCCTATCCCTTCGGGGATATAGGCGTGAATTATGTATGTATGTTTGAAAAATCAAATCCATTGCTGGCGCGTTGTTTGAATTTGGAACATTACAGCGCTCCAGCGATGTTGTATGAAACCATGGACGTATTGTTATATTAAGTCCATTATGAAACCGCGTGCTGGAATTATTGTGTTGGCGCCTTCATTCAATTAAATGTATAATATAAAAAGTATGTTGCTCGGCTCGGCCTCCAAACTCATACTCGACCTGCATTTGCGTAATTCAATTGCAATAACGTACTATTTTTCCTGTCAACAGCTCTGCCGGAGACTTTGTCCACGGAAAAATGGCTGTCGACGAATCTGCCCGAAGGATCCGCTGTCGGGGCGGACCCGTTCACCATGAGCCGCGACGAGTGGACACCTTTACAGGTAAGAATGGGACATGTCATTGTCACCCTTCAATATTGAGGACATGACATCAGTCCTCACCACACAGGCCTTCCCTATGCATGGATGGGAATGAATATAGGGAGAAATGAGAATGACCTGTTCGCAAAAATAGATAAAATGTTCATTGCTGTTTCTGAAAAAAGAAGTGTTTTGAATTATGCTTTCCTTTATGTTGGTTCATCATCATCATAACCAGCCCTTTAATCTCTCCACTGGCTTTCCCTATGGATGGAAGAATATAGGGAAAGTAGGCCAAAAACGCACGCGGGCCCAGTGCGGGTTGGTGGGTATTAACGACTGCAGATGCACCCGGGACCAACGGCTTAACGTGCCTTCCGAAGGAACTCGAGATAATAAATTTTTGGGTCACCCCACCATTGACCGGCCTTAGCAAAACATTACTAAGTTCGTGCAATCGCAGACGGAGCCTAGCTCGCTATGCCACTGCGCTAGCGAGCTCCTCATTTTAGGTTAAACCAGCGTTTCCCAAAAGGTGTTTCGCGGAACCCTGGGGTTCCGTAGAAGCATCACAAGGGTTCCGCGTTTTGATTCAGCTGTCTAACATAAAGCCTGATTTCAATGCTATTTTAACAAAAAATAAAGATATAACTCTTCACATTAAAGTGAGTTTTACACATAACTTTTTATCATTATTTTTAAGGTAAAGATGAAAGTATTAATTAAACCTACAAGTTTATATTTTTCTTATAAAAATAGGTTTCCGTCTAGAAAAGTATAATCGATAAGGGTTCCGGGGCAAAAAAAATGGAACCACTGGGTTAAACAATAATAAATTTCACAGACCGCTCTGACCAAAGCGAAGATGCAGCTGATAGCTGTGCCGAGGAACCTGGTGGATGAGATCAGAGTGCAGATGAATGATCCACCTCCAGCGAGACCTCGGAACCAAGTGGTTCCGTTACCTTTGAAGTATACCGGTAGGTGGCGTAGAAATCTAATTGACTCAAGACTTTTATCTTTTTGCTCAAGTATTCTGTCTCGAGATAGATAAGACTTGAGCCTTTTAGCGCTAAATTAAATAAACCACGTCTAACTGCCGCACTCAGAGACGTAAAATAACGTTAATGAGTACTTAACGTCAAAAAATGACAATTCAAAACAAGTCGCTATTCTTGCCGGGTCTATGGTCTAGATTTGAATGAAAATTTTTGACATTAAATACTCATTAAATTTAATTGACGTCTCTGAGTGCGGAGTTACAAAGGTCTTTTTAAGACGTGGTTTATTGTTGTGCCAGCCATTTTGTCAGACAAGGTAGCTTTTGCCCTTCATCTCACCTGATGGTAAGTGACGATAAGGGCCTTTATTAGGTAGTAATCGATGCTGGGAACAGGGCAGGAACATGATGATGATTCCTCATACCAACGCTGGTCTTCACTCTGCTTTCGCTCTTCAGGCATGCCGGTCGGAGGGAAGATCAAGGAGTTGCAGGACAAAATAGCTGAGAACAAGGCCGCTGCTCTGGTCGTCACTGCTTTGGATGATATCGCATGTAAGTTTACATACATACATAAATCACGCCTATATCCCCGATGGGGTAGGCAGAGGTGAACTAGCACCCACGCTTCGCCAATTATGCTAGGTCCCATGTGATAGGTGGCGAGCCTATTGCCATTTATCGGGCACAAAAGTCACAGTACTTTGCTAGGTGGTAGGTATAAGAGGAACGCTGCTGCCCACTCCTCATCACTGATTTATCCTTCGTCGCCTTGTACGACACCCACGGGAGAGATTTGGGGTGGTGACAATTGTATTCTACTCTGCCGTCACCACGCGGCCGATGTATGTTTAGAGATAGAATATATAAAGCACTGACCTCTAAAAATGATGCCATTTGATTATCGCTATCTTGGCGCTGAATATTAGGGTAACCGCCTCCGTGGTCTAGTGGTTCGGTTTACAACTTTGGTTGGTGCTAGGACTTGTTTGAAGTCCGCCTGGCTAGCTACCGCCATCTTTTCAAAATCTGTCGCCATAATTATAATGTTAACAGCATTATTGTGTTCCGACAATGTGTGATAAGAAAGCCAGCCCCTCTGTGGTTGAGGGTTCCAGGCGAAGCTCGATTCCATCTTTGGCCCTTGTCGTCGCTTACCATCAGGTGAGATGAAGGGCAAGAGCTTTCCCTGTCTAATATATTAAAAAAAAAAGGCATTTGTAATGACAAATACAAGCAACAAACGTCAAATTTAGTACCCTTGCCGCTCGAGGGGGCGCTTCAAATCGGCACAAGAAACAATTGACATTTAATACTAATTCGGTCCAGCGTACTCTTTTAATAGAGGTCAGTGATACAGGGATATTATATTGACTTAACTTTATGTTGTATCGGGGATCATTAAAAAAATACTGAAGATTTCTATGCAATTTATTCAATGTTATGACGGATGACCATATTTAAGTAAGTCATTGAAAAACTGCAAATAATATGTCAGTGTTATAAGAATGGAGGCTGATGGAACATGAAGTAGGTGTACATGAATTAAAATCTCCTTCCTTATACATTGTTGATGAGTGTGTGTCACTCAAAATTCTTTGCCTGTCATAACCATTTGTTTCTCGTCTTAAGTTAATTAAAAAGGGCTTTTTAATGGCTGTTTAATCAAGAACAACAGAAAATCTACGTGATTGACGCCAAGTTGCTTGACCACAGATATACATACATACATAAATCACGCCTATATCCCCGAAGGGGTAGGCAGAGGTGAACTAGCACCCACGTTTCGCCAGTTATGTTAGGTCCCATGTAATAGGTGGCGAGCCTATTGCCATTTATCGGGCACAATAGTCGCAGTAGGTAATAGCTAGATGATATAAGAGGAACGCTGCTGCCCAATCCTCATCACTGATTTATCCTTAGTCGCCTTGTACGACACCCACGGGACAGATTTAGGGTGGTGACAATTGTATTCTACTCAGCCGTCACCACAGATATACGTATATAATAATAAGCGCTTGGCCGTCTCGGAACCCTTTAAGAAATATTTATTTTAAAAACAGATACCCTCAACCTCAGGGGTAGCGACATCGAATACAACCCAGTGTTTTTCTCTTACCTGGTGGTGACGGCTACAAGCGTGACCCTGTTCTGGGCGGATGGCAATGCACCAGCTGAGGTTGTGGCCCAGTTGGTGTCAGAAGGGGTCCCGGTGATCAACGTGATGCCCTACACGGATATTGTGGACTACTTACAAAGGAATGCGGTGAGTATACAGTATGTTTTTTTTCTCATATAACACCTCGACATGGTCCGTTCCGTCTCTTTTCTATACATTCACCCATCACACCGTAAAGGTGCTATGCTATAATAAATAAATAAATAAATTGCCTATTACATGGAATTTATCATAATTGGCCGACCATCTTATGAATGGACGATGGCATGTCATTACATCTATAAACTGACTTTTAATTTGGTTAAGCAATTAAAAAGATACTTAATTTTCTGTATTTAGAAAGCAGAGGCAGAGGGAGAGAGAAGACCCATTTGGCTGTCCAACGATGCCAGTGAAGCGATACACGTGGCCGCTTCTGGGGTAAGCGGATTAACCCGTAGATTCATACAGATACATAACAATGAAAATATAAGGAATACCTACATAACAAAGAATATAAAGGGGAATACATAACAAAGAAAATAATTAAAAAGAATCGAATCCCCATCAGTGGCCATACCATGAAGTATTAGTGCGATCCAAACGCTGGCGCTGGTGACAAAAGGGACGCCGCTCTACTCGGCTTATAGCGTTGTCTCACTTTAACAATGGAAATTGAGTCGCGTTTAGAGTTGGTGGTAAGGCCCCTGGACGTTAGTTAAATTGCCGAAATTTGAACTTAACTTCACGTTGTGAGGCAACGACTACCCTTGCAATTATGGATAGACAATAGTTTAAAGATGGCAGCTTGTGAGCTTCACAAATGTCTATACCAGCCTAATAAAAGTGAAAGACAGGGACGAAGATATGTTCTTTGTAACAATGTACCCCGTGTAACACTGTGCCCCACCTTACCCTATATTTTTTTATAAATGCCATGCATTCGGCTAAGCTTTGGACACGTCCGAGTTGTATACGCATATTCTGCCCGGATTGCGGAGGCAGCGGGTTCAAGTCCCGAATCAGGACTAGAATTTTTCGAAAATTTTCTGACCGTTCCATTGTAATTTACCTATACGCTGTTGAAATAAAAAACGGACTTTGAAATATTTGTCCATCAAAATAATGTCCTTCCTACACATAAATTTTATATCCGCAGCGGGGTATCTTGGAAAAGCCATTGGACCTGATAACGGACACGTCTCCGGTATCACTCATGAAGTTGGTCAAGAATGACGTCGAGTTGGAGGTAAAATCTGGTTTTTCATTGCAGCGACAGATTTCTGGCATTCCAGTTCAGATATACGTCAAATGTGTCTGTCATTCCAGTTCAGATTCAGATCAAATTATGTACAACATGTATGTAACAGAAATAAACAACACCCTGAATACGGGTACCTAGTATGTTAATAAAGTCGTTTAAATACTGTGCTGCCTGGTGACGGCAGAGTAGAATACAATTGCCACCACCCCAAATCTCTCCCGTGGGTGTCGTACAAGGCGACTAAGGATAAATCAATGATGAAGAATGGGCAACAGCATTCCTCTTACACCACCTACCAATAGCAATGCGCTGCGACTTTTGTGCCCGATAAATGGCAATAGGCTCGCCCCCTATTACATGGGACCTAGCTTTATTGGCGAAACGTGGGTGCTAGTCTCACCTCTGCCTACCCCTTCGGGGATATAGGCGTGATTTATGTATGTATGTCATTGAATGTCAACAGGGCTTCCGCCGATGTCACATCCGAGACGGGGTGGCGGTCGTCAGATTCTTCAATTGGCTCCACGCGCGGGTCGAAGACGGCTGCAACGTGACGGAGGTCCAAGCGTCAGATAAGCTGTTGGAATTCCGAAAGTGAGTCTGTCTTTAAGCTCATTGCATCATCATCACCACAGCCCTTTAAGCCGGATCCATCCGAGTTATGTACAGCAGATGTAGTACCCAAGTCCGCTCTACTGCTGGTACTACTACCAGCTTCAATGTGGCAGTCGGCTTGCACCAAGGTTCGGCTCTGAGCCCGTACCTCTTCCTGTTAATATTGGACGCCCTGACGTCGGATATACAAGAGGAGGCTCCTTGGTGCATGCTTTTTGCGGATGACATTGTGCTGGTAGCGGAGAATGGCCTAGAGATCCAGAACAGATTGGAAGAATGGCTACAGAGGATAGAGTGTGTTGGACTTAGAGTGAGCCGGACCAAAACAGAATTTATGTTTTGTGATTTTGGTGGAGACTCTGGTCCAATACCCATTAGTCTAGCCGGAATGCCTCTGCCAGTCTGTTCCAATTTTCGGTACCTAGGTTCATTTGTGCAAGCAGATGGGGAGATCGATCGGGAAATTACAAACCGGATCAACGCAGGTTGGATAAAATGGCGACAGGTCACAGCAACTACATGCGACCCGAAAATGCCACTGAAACTAAAAGGAAAGATCTATAAGTCTGTTATAAGACCTGTCGTTATGTATGGATCGGAATGCTGGGCTGTGAAAAAGACGGATGAAAGAAAATTGCATGTGGCAGAGATGAGAATGTTGAGATGGATGTGCGGAGTGACAAAAATGGACAAAATACGGAATGAGTACGTAAGAGGGAGTCTGAAAGTAGCGCCAGTAACAGAGAAGATGAAAGGGAGCCGTTTAGCTTGGTATGGACATGTTATGAGACGTGATGCCATGAATGTTAATGGATGTCGAAGTATAGGAAGACCACTGAAAAGATGGATGGATTGTGTGAGGTGTGATATGAAGGTGATGGATGTGAATGAGGAGATGACGAGTGACAGAAGAGAATGGAAAAAGAGGACATACTGCGCCGACCCCAAATAGGATGGGATAAGGGCAGGGCGATGATGAGACGAGTGTAACGTGTAATGTAACACGAATTCTACGTTAGGACGGCACTACGAGCGTTACATGTAACCGTCCTAGCGTAGGATTCGTGATACATTACAAGTTAGATTACATTACACTCGTCTGGATCCGGATTTAATGTCCCCACTGCTGGGGCCACCCATAGGGAAGGCACGGGCCTTCCCTATGGGTGGAGGAATATAGGGAGATTGGGCCATAACCTACCACGCTGGCCCAGTGCGGGTTGGTGCGTACTAACGACTGCAGATGCAGCCGAGACCAACGGCTAAACGTGCCTTCCGAAACACGGAGGCACTGTAAATAGTAAATTTTTGGTCACCCATCCAATTATCGAACATTGCTTGGTTTACGTAATCGCAGGCCGAGCGCGCTATGCCAATGCGCTAGCGAGCTCCTGTTATCGTATCGTAAGTATATCAGACACATGATAAAGCCGTGTGGTTACGGCAGAGCAGAATATAATTGTCACTACCCCCATCTCACCCATTGGTGTCTTACAAGGCGATTAAGGATAAAGGCAGCCATGAGTAATGAGAAGCAGCATTCCTCTCATACCACATAGCAATGTACTGTCATTTATGTGACCGATATTATGGCAATAGGCTTGCCATCTATTACGTTACTTAATTGGCAAAAACTGGGTGTCTAATTCACTTTGGACCTAACTTAATAGACAAGAACTGGGTGTCTAATTCACTTTGGACCTAACTTAATAGACAAAAACTGGGTATCTAATTCACTTGGACCTAACTTAATAGACAAAAACTGGGTATCTAATTCACTTGGACCTAACTTAATAGACAAAAACTGGGTGTCTAATTCACATCTGCCTACCCCTTCGAGGATATAGGCGTGATTTATGTATGTGTGTGTGTGTAAAAATATCTCAATACCGCAAATCCCGCGGGTCCGCGGGATTATTGACCTCAATCCAGGCAATTGATGCGGGATTGGATAACTTAATTCCGGAAAAACTGGAAACAGTAGCCGCACCATGAAGTATTAGTGCGATCCAAACGCGGGTGACAAAACGGGATGTCGCCGCCGCGCCGCTCTACTCGGCTTATAGCGTTGTCTCACTTTAACAATGGGAATTGAGTCGCGTTTACTGCCGCACTCAGAGACGTCGTTTAACTTTAATGAGTATTTAATGTCAAAAATTTTCATTCAAATCTAAACCATAGACCCGGCAAGAATAGCGACTGGTTTTGAATTGTAATTTTTTGACGTTAAGTACTCATTAGCGTTTTTTGACGTCTCTGAGTGCGGCAGTTAGAGTTGGTGGCAAGGCCCCAGAGCAGGAGAGTGATGATTGTGGCCTCATTCGCAGAGAGGAGGCCGACTTCATGGGTCCCTCCTTCGAGACCATCGCCGGCGCCGGTGCCAACGGCGCCGTGATACACTACACAGCCTCCAGGGATGGACCCCAGGTGGCCATCCGGAAGGACCATATGTTCCTCTTGGATTCTGGTGGTCAATACAGGTATGTTTAGTTTCAGGTTGACATTGACAAAATCTCAAGAGGGGGGCCAACACGGTGTTTTCCCAGAAAGTCCATTTCTTGGAATGACAACTTCCCAAAGTGTCCGTTTCCCAGATTGTCCGTTTCCCGTAATGTCCATTTTCCAGATGTCAACAGAGTCCAGTTTTCTTGTTCTTCCTACCCTGCTCCTATATGTATAGTTGGGTGCAAAATTATGAAAACGGGCAATACGGACATTTCCCATAATCTATTCGAATTTAATTTCAACATTATATAAATGTTAGAAAAATTAGTACAAAGATTTTGACACAGTGTCTTGGTTGGCCGAGTGGTTAGGCACCTGCCCGGATAGTAGCGGACGCGGGTTCGATTCCCGTATTATTACCATAATTTTTCGAAATTCTTTTGATAACCACCAAAATCTTTGTATTTCCCATAATATCCACTTCCTTCAGAAATTACCTTTTTCAGTATATCTATTTCTTATATAGTACATTTCCCAGATGTCAACAAGATCTCAGGGTCTTAGAACATACATACATACATAATTCACGCCTATATCCCCGAAGGGGTAGGCAGAGGTGAACTAGCACCCACGCTTCGTCAATTATGCTAGGTCCCATGTAATAGGTGGCGAGCCTATTGCCATTTATCGGGCACAAAAGTCGCAGTTCTTTGCTAGGTGGTAGGTATAAGAGGAACGCTGCTGCCCATTCCTCATCACTGATTTATCCTTAGTCGCCTTGTACGACACCCACGGGAGAGATTTGGGGTGGTGACAATTGTATTCTACTCTGCCGTCACCACACGGCCTAGTCTTAGAAACTTAGAGATATTTAGGTATTTTTTTTATTAACACAGGGACGGTACTACTGACATAACGAGGACGCGACATATGGGTGTACCCACACAGGAACAGAAGGACTCATTCACAAGGGTCCTGAAAGGACAGATGGCTGTCGGTTCCGCTCTGTTCCCCCAGGGAGTAAAGGTCAGCAAATAGAATCATTCTACACTCATCCTCTTGCTATCCCTGCCCTTATCCCACTCTAAGTGGGGTCAGCACAACATATCTGCCTCTTCCATACTCTTCTATCGGAAGTGAGCTCAGCATGAACTCCTGTGGATGGACCTAGAATGAGAGGAAGAACGAAGAAGCGATGGATGGATAGTGTGAAAGATGGTATCAAACCTACTTTGGATCGGTATCGCACCAAAATATGTTCGATATTTTGTTTGTGTAGCGCTATGACTTCAGTTGATATTATTTTTTCTAAATCTACCCTCATTTTTGCGTACACTTCGGGTGACATTTTTTTAAATCTACCCTCAGTACATATAAAACATTTGGAACCAAATAAAGTTCGAACGGTCCCCACATCGGTAGCAGGGGGACAGGCCAACCTTTTTGTCCGTTCTGTCACCCCAAACGCGGGGACAAAGCAAGCAATTCAACTTTTGCTACAATGTCTGCTAAAGCTAGAATGTTTTATATCATGCTCTGTACCCGCCCGCGACCCTTCTGCCAGCGTATAGTTTAATAATAGTGTGTAAATTAGTAGATAATTTCGATAGGACTGACATATCCAATGGATAAAAGTCACTGACCTCTATTTTTACAAGTACGCTGGACTGAAGGTTGTCATCCAAAAAATGAAGCCAATTTGATTATCGCCATCTTGGCGCTGATGGCACTGGTGTACGAAAGTGAACGTCCACATAACTAATATTACAGATGCAATTGTAATGTCGAATACAAGCAAAAGACCTCAAATTTAGTAGCCTTGCCACTCGACGGGGTGCTTCAAATCGGCACAAGAAACATTTGTCATTTTATTAGAAGTATTCAGTCCAGCGAATTATATATTAGTGGTCAGTGCCTCCGACCGATATGAATGGAAGAGCAAACATACTGCGCCGACCCCAGACAGACTGGGAACAGCGCAGGGCGAAGATGAAGAGACTTTGGTTGATATATTTTTTTAAATCTACCCCCACTTTTGCCACCAGGGCAACGTTCTAGACAGTTTCGCGCGCAAGTCTCTATGGGACGTCGGCTTGGACTATGGCCACGGGACGGGCCATGGTGTCGGCCATTACCTGAACGTGCACGAGGGACCCTCGGGGGTATCCTGGCGGCCTTATCCCCGGGACCCGGGACTGAAGCCCGGTCAGATATTGAGTAACGGTGAGTCGTGGAAGCTTAGCAAAGAACCCCTTGACCATTATATTTGAATTACATACTTCTAATCTAACAACAAATTCTTTGTGCAAATTTTTCTAACATTTATGTTATAATGTTCAAATTAAATAATAACAATAATAAGTTTTTATTTCTGATCACAAACTATATTTCTTATTACAACTGTCAAATGATCTGCCAAGTAAGCTATTCAAAACTTACCCGGCGATTGTGAAACAACCCTTAATAGGGGAATTACATCAACAATAAGTTTATTTTTTATTATTTTTAGAACCCGGCTACTACAAGGTGGGGGAGTATGGCATCCGACATGAAGACCTCGTCGAGATCGTCGCTGTTACCAAAAATTCGGACCATCCGAGGGTAGGTGGAAAAGTTATTCAAGTTCTTCTTCTTCTCCCTTATACATTATTCATCACTAGCACCTTTCCGGTGTGATGGATGATATGAATCCAAAGGGAGTGGATGGCTTGATGACGACTGACCGATATGAATGGAAGAGGAAACATACTGCGCCGGCCGACCCCAGATAGACTGGGAACAGGGCAGGGAGAAAAAGAAGACGACAACTACGTTTATTTTTCAGACTGTCAGTATGACATGTGACAGAGGTGACATTTAGTTTTTATAATTTTTGCTTTTTAATCTTTTTTTTAAACTAAAGACAACCTTTATAATTGCTTGCTGAGGCCAAGGGGTTCTCTGTTTTAGGCCAAGAACATGGTAGGCGACTGTGATGGGCGCGGGGTGCTGGGATTCAACACTATAACGCTGGTGCCGCACCAGAGGAAGTGTATCGACGTGGGCCTATTGGACCAGTTTGAGGTGAAGTATCCTCTGCGATTATGGTCTTTAAAAAAAAATCATATTGACTTTTTGTCACGCAATTTAAGTAACTTTTATCTTCCATACTGGATTGGGAGCGAAAAAATAACGTAGAATCATTCTAAAGGTCTACAATCACCTTTAGAATGATTATTTATAGTTAAGTCTTGCTTGTCTAATAACTGCCGCACTCAGAGACGTCAATTAACTTTAATGACTATTTAATGTCAAAAATGTTTCATTCAAATCTAGACCATAGACCCGGCAAGAATAGCGACTAGTTTTGAATTGTCATTTTTTGACGTCCAAATCTCTCCCGTGGGTGTCGTACAAGGCGACTAAGGATATATTAGCGATGAGGAATGGGCAGCAGCGTTCCTCTTATACCACCTAGCAATAGCAATGAACTGCGACTTTTGTGCCCGATAAATGGCAATAGGCTCGCCACCTATTACATGGGACCTAACATAATTGGCGAAACGTGGGTACTAGTTGACCTCTGCCTACCCCTTCGGGGATATAGGCGTGATTGATGTATGTATGTATGTATGTATTTTTTGACGTTAAGTACTCATCAACGTTATTTGTCGTTAACTGCCTTATTTTAATTAATATCACAGACGAGTATGACAGCTGTCTTATGAAACATCCTATAGTTTACAGACTTTATGGTTATTCATTTCGACTGATATTGGCAATGCAAAGGGATTTACTCCATGCGTCAAGCGTCTATAGATATTTATATTATTTTATATTTAATTTTAGATCTTGAACGTTTTGAATGTAAAACGCTATTGAACGTCAAGTTTGTATATTTTCAGGTGGACTATTTGAACAGTTATCATAGGAAAGTGCTGTCCACCCTCGGGCCTGTATTGAAAGAGAGACAACTGGAAGACGATTATCTGTGGTTGGAGGACGAGTGCAAGCCTATTGCTAAATGAGGTGAGACGTAGAGTGTTTTACCACCGACGGCCGCCTTGGTCGAATGCTCAGATCGCTGGGTATTGGCCAAGAGGTCCCGGGTTCGAATCCTGGAAGGGTCAAACTTTGTGATGACCACAAATGTTTGTTCCCGAGTCATGGTTGTGTATAAGTTTATGTAGTATATTTTCAATATTTATATACATAATTATATTAAAAATATGTCCGTCATCTAGTATCCATAACACAAGTGCTTAGGCTACTTACTTTGGGCTAGATGATAGGCGTGAGTGTAAAAATATTGATTATTTATTATATTATTATTAAACATGAGTAAATAAACGGAACAGAGAATAACCTTCATACAACCGCGCGGACCGGTTGCACTACTACAAGCATGTGTGCGTTACCACTGGCCGCTGTCGCGCACGCGGCGAGACTGGAAAAAACCGGTTTATGTCGCACAGCTAGTTGCATGATGTCAGGGTCATGCGACGGCGTTCTTAGGAAGCTTTCACTCCGTTCGGTTTATTTACTCATGTGGTTATACCCTGTAGGTGCGTCTAAAAATAAAGCATCAATCAATAGACATTTAAGAAATCACCTTAAAGATTAGTGTTAACCTCAAAGATTTAACAGTTGTGATGTATTTTTTTTTTCATTAACCCACAAAAATCCTACAGTTGCACTTACGTCGGCTTAGAATGAGTACGTTTTGAAATTTAAAATACTCAGAAACGACATTTAAACAAAATACAATTCGTGTCGACTCTTTTACTGCCGCACTCGGAGACGTCAAATAACTTTAATGAGTACTTAATGTCAAACATTTTCATTTAAAATTAGACCAAAGACCTGACAAGAATAGAGACTAGTTTTAAATTGTCATTTTTTGACATTCAGTACTCATTATCGTTAATTGACGTCTCTGAGTGCGGCAGTTAATGTCTATTTTCCAATACAAAAACACCTTACAAAAAATGTAAAGTTGGCAATTATCAACCTTACTATGTTTGACGTAAAGCGCATAGTTGATTAACAAAACTTGTCACGTATTTTGTACAAAGATTCGTGAAACTTTATGTATTTAATTAAACCCTTTAACCCTTTTTTTTTGTTTCAGTTGACAGACCTACGGGCGATTTTTATAAGTGACCAGTATTGAATTCAACCGACAATTTTAATTAATAATTTAAATTTTGATACATCAATTACTTATGTATATCATGTATTATGTAACATATTACGTAATAAACACTTTTTTATAAAAAGGCGT
The DNA here is from genome assembly GCA_963931975.1 of Cataclysta lemnata. NCBI lineage: Eukaryota > Metazoa > Arthropoda > Insecta > Lepidoptera > Crambidae > Cataclysta > Cataclysta lemnata. The sequence continues at coordinate 6,666,139 of OZ008359.1, forward strand.
GTTTTAATCCATAGACTTTTTTTTTAATTCTCCCTATATTTTAGGGAAGGCAAAGGGTCTAGCCCATACAGCCAAGTCTTTAGTGTATATTTTATCTGTAGTCTTATGAAATAATGAGTGGGTGAAAAGTATGAATGAAATGAATTTTACGTCAAAATATGGGTGCCACATATTTTAACGCATCTAGGGAGTGCTTGGCGCGAATTGAATGGTAACAGAGTTAATGATGGTGCTTGATGAAATGGATAAAACCACTTTTTATTTTGATCTTCACTACAACATCAAACACATCATGAGACTTATTTTCGATGATTCTGCATAATTGCACATCAACACGGATGCTTGTGCATCAAAATAACACCACTTTCACTGCACAAAATCCACTCTGTAACAATATTTTTATTAGTGAAAATAAATCTGACTGACACCACGAAACGCGTCAAACAATCTCTTACTGCCGCACTCAGAGACGTCAAATAACTTTAATAAGTATTTAATGTCAAAAAAAATCATTTGAATTTACACCATAGACCGGGCAAGAATAACGACTAGTTTTGAATTGTCATTTTTTGACATTAAGTACTCTTTATCGTTAATTGACGTCTCTGAGTGCGGCAGTTAGTTAGACTATCTTTTATCCATAGTTATCTTGTCTTCTAGAGGATTGATTGGAAGAATTTATTTAATTGATTACCTTTATTTTGTATTACCTTGAGAAGTATGAATGAAATTGTTATTTTTATTTTATTTATTATTATTATATTTACGATTTCCCAGTCTCTCATAGCAACTGACACTGTCAGATCATAAATGCGTAATCGCAAAAGCAACGATTTCATTGGTTTCAAATTCCAATCGAGATGTTAACAACACAGTTGCATTTTATTTCTACCTACTTGTTGTTGGCAATTTTCAGCATAATTGTGTCCCGTCAATTTGTGATAAGATAGCCAGCCCTCTGTGGTTGAAGGTTCCAGGTGAAGCTCGATTCCATCTTCGGTCGTTATCGTCACTTATGACGTGAGATGAAGGTGGCTGTGTTCAACAACCTTCTCATATACATAAATCGCTAACCCGTCTAACGATTTATGTACACCAAGTGTACAAACATTTTTGGGGCGCGACGCGATTTGTGTACACCAGGTGTACGTACACAAATTCTATGGTTCTAGAGTTCGGTTTATTATTTCTGTCCGAATCGTGTTATCGACATTTTGGCTGCACAGTATTCATCTATGGTTCATAGAGAATCATTTTATTTAAGGTGAATAACCACCTTTGTCAATTAACTATGTTAGGTCCCATGTAATTGGGAGCGAGCTTACCTACATCCATCTATCGGGCACGTGAATGCAGTATTCATTATACCCCATTCACTTGGCCTTGAGACAAAATGTAAACAATCTTGATATGTCTCTATAATGTAACTAAACTAAACTAAATCCCTACCGTGGGTGTCGTAAAAGGCGACTAAGGATAGGAATGAGGAATGGGTAGCAGCGTTCCTATATACCACCGAGCAATGTATTGCGACTTTTGTGCCCGATAAATGGCAATAGGCTCGCCACCTATTACATGGGACCTAACTTATTTGCCGAAACGGGGGTGCTAGTTCACCTCTGCCTACCCCTTCGTTTTACATACATAAATCACGCCTATATCCCAGGCGTGATTTATGTATGTAAAACTGTTAGCAGCTTTGAAATATTGGTGCTACACATTTTTTATTTTATAATAAAATACACATCAAGATTGTTTACATTTTGTCTCAAGCCCAAGTGAATGGGGTATACCTAAGGGCCGATTTCACCGCAGAATTAAACGCGATCAGTTGAAGTTGAACACGGTTTATGCTCTAAACTGAGTTCCGACCGCTACATAGTTTGCTTTAATCAAAACCAAGTTTTATTAAACTCAGTTTCTATGAGATACGGTGAAATCGGCCCTAAGTGGTACAATAGGAAATTCACTTCAGACACCCGCGGAAGTGTTGGGGTGGTGGTGACAATTGTATTATATGCTGTCACCATATTATGTTCAACGTTCTCCTAATTTTCAAAGTAGATTGAGATAACTGTGCCCGATTGACAACCTTCTGAGCCATAACTTATCTCATTCTTTTTATTGTAATCAAGCCTAATTGATAATGTATTACGAGTAAATATGAATATTATCTCTATCGATATCCTCACAAGTGCAGATTAAGTGATTAGAGACAGACCTACTGATGTCAATTACTCGATAAAAATTTCTTTACTTGTTCCAAATCTGTGTTTGTGCGAATTCGGAATGGCGGGCTGTAACACCGTTCTCGTATTGGTTACTCTGTGAGTATATTTGTTGGGTACTTTGCGAAAATTCAATTAATACAAAGAAAATTGTAACAAGGAAAAGATCGAAAACTTATAGTCTTGCTTGATGCGGGAATCGAACCTACGTCCTCTCCAATCTTGGTTATAAATAACCAGTGTCGAATTCTGCACCAACACTATAATTTTTCGAACTTCTTCAAATCACAATTTTCTTTGTTGATAATTTTTCTAACATACATACATAAATCACGCCTATATCCCTGAAGGGGTAGGCAGAGGTGAACTAGCACCCACGTTTCGCCAAATATGTCAAGTCCCATGTAATAGGTGGCGAGCCTAGTGCCAATTACCGGGCACAAAAGTCGCAGTACATTGCTAGCCTAGGTGGTATAAGAGGAACGCTGCTGCCCATTCCTAATCATATTCAGATTTATCCTTAGTCGACACCCACAGGAAAGATTTGGGGTAGTGACAATTGTATTCTACTTTGCCGTCACCACGCGGCACTAAGAACTAATAATTTTTCTAACAATTATATTTAATGTTCAAATAAAAATCAAAAATAGCAAATCAATAATTTTTTATATCTAAGCATTGATAAATAAATCAATATTTCTTACGCTCACTTTTTTTCATCGATACTCCAGAATTTGACCATTCTAAAATGTGGACTATTTGTAGTCTCAGGTAATTAGGTTAATATGAACCTGAGCGATTTGAAAATTGGACTGTATAAACAAGTAAATTTTATGTCACAACCGACCACAAAGTAGACTTTTCCGCCAGATAAGCTTACGGAAAATCACACAATGATTAACTTATACCTCGGTAAAAAAAGCCTCAGATTTCATTTTAAAGGCGTCAAACCTTGCGATCTGAGACATTTTTTGTTTTACTTCCCTTGGTATATTATTATAATCTACTATTTCCACACAGAATCGCGACGAACAAAGTCCTTGCGCACAACCCAGCATTCGGTGGTTTATTACCAGAAGATTATGGTAAGTACACCTATCATCTAACTAGTCCAAAGTAAAGCGGGGAATTCACTACACGGATACGCCCGCCGGACTTCGCTTCTATTAGGTCTGTGGGATGTTTGTTTGCCTAGTGTAGGACCGCCACAGTCAGTCTGGCCTATACTAACGAGGTCCGCGCGGGCATGTCTGTGTAGTGAATTCCCCGCTTATAAGTAGCATAAGCACTTGTGTTATGGATATTAGATGACGGACAAAATTACATAAACGTATAAACTCAAGAAGAAATGTCTGTGTTAACCAGAAACTCCTATATACCTACCTGTCTGTCACTACCAGTATACGAACATTTCGGCCAAAACGGATTTTCTTACCTTACATTTATCATCATCATCATCTTCATTACTAGCCATTTTAATGTCCCCACTGCTGGCCACAGGCCTTCTCTATGGATGGAAGAATATAGGGGGGAATAAAAAGAATACAGAGAAGAATATACCTAGGTATTAACGACTTCAGATGCAGCCGGGACCAACGGCTTGATGTGCCTACCGAAGCACTTGTTACCATCTACAATACCTTAGCGAACGTTGCTTAGTTTGCGCATTCGCAGACCGAGAGCGCTAAGCCACTGCGCTATCGACCCTCTTTTGTCACTATTCTAAATAAGATGGTCTATTTTCTAAATTTATATACTTTTTACGGCCGGTTTGGTCGAATATATCAGTCAGCCAACTCAGGTTGTCTCAGTGTCTAACATTTATATGAATAATGTTGAAATAAAAATAAAAAATAATATTTGATATAAAACAACTTTTACGGATAAGACACGGGGGGACTGACTCAGTCCCCCCGTGACCACGGCCACTGTAAAGTGATCGAAACGTCGGGTTAAATAATTAATATGCCAAACACCAAATTATACGCGAGTCTTATCCGTAAAAGTTGTTTTATTTCAAATGTGTAGTGCTCGTGCAAATATAAAAAATAATACCCAAAATGTCCTTATTTGCAGGCACCTTCGATTCAGGGTATGCCCAGACGAGAGACAACAGCTTGGAGCGGCTGACAGCTATGCGTGATATCATGGCAGAGTATAATATTGATGCCTATATCGTGCCCACAGCTGACGCCCATAACGTGAGTTAAGACTTACCTACATACATAAATCACGCCTATATCCCCGAAGGGGTAGGCAGAGGTGAATTAGCACCCTCGTTTCGCCAATTATGTTAGGTCCCATGTAATTGGCAATAGGTGGCGAGATTATTGGCATTTATTGTGAGTTAAGACAGATCGATCATTAAGGCCCTACGGAAAAAATAAGGGTTTTTCAAATGCATTTATCTCGTAATCTATTATAAGCAGGTATTTGATACTCAGAATTGTGTAAATTGGGCATATGTGAAAGGGCGTGGAAAAGTTACGCGTCCGTTACGCGATTTAAAAACATTTCCTCGATAGAAATAAAATTCAAAGTAACCTCTGATTATTAAAATTTTTAAATATTACAGTTAAACGGCTATACATTGAAAGGTGAGACTTGTATCAATGTAAAGTGTATATAATTTCCTAGGGATTGCTCGGCGATAATTTAAATAAAAACTGTTAATATAGTCACAGTTAATTGAAGTTTGATTTGGCGCTTACGTCAAATTTATTGAGCAGGGTACGCTGCGCTCTGTCTCGCCTTCGAGACCGTGCGGCACAATACAGTTATCTAAATCAACTTCGTGCTAAAGCGCCGCCACTTCGATACAACTATTTATTTCCGTAGGGCCTTAAGAGGATTGTAAACAAACAAAAGCGAGAGTAATACATTTCCTCTGGTTTTATTTTTACGCGTTTCGACAGCGCCGTTAGGGCGCGCACGCTTGGAGATGTATGTGCTTAGTAGTCGCGTTTCAAAGTTGCTGGCGCTTGAGCAGCGCCGTTCAAAGAACGCGCGCATACATCTCCGAGCGGCGCGTCCTAACGGCGCTGTCGAAGTCGAAACGCGTAACGATAAAACCAGCCTTATTGAATGGTACTTTGCCTCGAACGATAACGTTTTCACTCCCTGAAAACTTCACAAAATGAAAAATGATTGGGCATATTCGATGTGTTTTTATTTCTTCTAAATAATTCAGTTTACTTAAATTAAAAAATATTTAAATGCCCGAGGAAGTTTTTTTGTCAAAAACATATTATGCCCGTGTGATACAAATAACTCTGTATAACACTTAAATAAATTTCAGTCTGGTACCTTGGCGCCTACGGACGCTAGGAGGCTCTGGCTGTCTGGTTTCGATGGCGCCGGGACTGTGGTGGTCACCCAAACGAAAGCTCTTGTCTGGACCGATTCGCGATATTTCACTCAGTTCGAAATCCAAGCCAACACGGAATACTTCACCCTGATGCGGCAAGGTAGGTAATATATCTTGACCGGTGATCATCACTTTCAACTGTCAAAAAAGTTAGCGAATAGGCCTACAGAGAGGCACAAGGAGGACAAGAGGCCTACCATACAACACTGAAGACCGTGCCTACAAACGGCGAATTTACCGTAGAATTTGACTGCGATAAGCTTCAGCTATATCGAAACTAATTAATGTTCGCCAGTCATTGGATGGGTGACTAAAAATGTATTATTTTGCATGCATATTCTTCCGTTTGCCGTGTGGTGACGGCAGAGTAGAATACAATTGTCACCACCCCAAATCTCTTCCGTGGGTGTCGTACAAGGCGACTAAGGATAAAACAGTGACGAGGAATGGGCAGCAGCGTTCCTGTTATACCTACCACCTAGCAATATACTGCGACTTTTGTTCCCGATAAATGGCAATAGGCTCGCCACCTATTACATGGGACCTGACATAATTGGCGAAACGTGGGTGCTAGTTCACCTCTGCCTACCCCTTCGGGGATATAGGCGTGATTTATGTATGTATGTATTGTATGTATATTCTTCCATCTATTTATAGGGAAGGCCTGTACCCCAGTAGTGGGGTCGTTAAGGGCTGGCAATGATGAATATTATACTGTTGCTCCCCCCTCTATACACAGCATGCCTGAGCCGAGGTCCGCGCCTTTAGAGGCCTGCCGATCCAAGCTCCGACAAAGGAGCCCTGTGAGCCTCGAATCTGCAGTATATCTCCCCCGGGGAGATGCCGTCCCCCATGGGGACGCCTGCTGTGAAGGTACCCTCACAGGGAGTGCTCGGCTGCAAGGCTTGAGGACAAGGTCTTCGCTTTCCCCAAAAAACCCGGTTGATGCTGTAAAGGCATCAAAAATTGTTCTGTTGCAGGTATTGACTTATCGATACAAAGTTGGTTGGTGCACAATATGGAGGCGGGCAGCGCAGTAGGCATAGATCCCACTACGTATACCAGGACGGCATGGACACCATTGGAGGTCTGTTAGCTTTGCTGAGCATAAGAATGCTTTTAATTTTGAATACAGAGCTAACGGTAAAGTACCAGAAAAATAGCAGGACTAGATAGCTGACATTATAAACAAGAATGGAATGGTGTGGTGACGGCAGAGCAGAATACAATTGTCACCGCCCCAAATCTCTTCCACGGGTGTCTTACAAGGCGACTAACTGCCGCACTCAGAGACGTCAAATAACGTTAATGGGTACTTAACGTCAAAAAATGACAATTCAAAACTAGTCGCTATTCTTGGTCTATGGTCTTGATTTGAATGAAAATTTTTAACATTAAATACTCATTAAATTTAATTGACGTCTCTGATTTCGGCAGTAAGGGTTACAACCACAGAACAGTAAAAGAGAAAAGGACTACTTCCTCTGTTCTGTCTGTGGTTAAAACAGTGATAAGGAATGGGCAGCAGCGTTCCTTAATTTTATACCACCTAGCAATTTACTGCGACTTTCGTGCCCGATAAATGGCAATAGACTCGCCACCTATTACATGGAACCTAATATAGTAATTGGCGAAACGTGGGTGTTAATTCACCTCTGCGTACTTCTTCCGGGATATAGGCGTGATTTTGTATATGTATCTATAAAAATATTGAAAGTAATAGCTAAAATACTTTTTTTTTCCACAGAGAGCTCTGAACGCTGCCAACGTGTCACTAGTGCCTGAACCACAGAATCTGGTAGATCTTGCAAGAAAAGAACTGGGCGAAGATCCTCCTCCAAGACCGAACAATCCTTTGATCATTCTCAATGTTAGTTACACAGGTAAGTCTTTTAATAACCACAAATGTCTCTGTGATAATTTTTCTAACATTTATGTAATATGTATGTGATTTTTTATTTGTTGAAATTAAAAACAAAATAACACAAACATTTTGGTGGTTAGAAAAAGTATTTCGAAAAATTATGATCTTGAGGCGGGAATCGAACCCGCGTCCGCTGCTATCCGGGCAGGTGCCTGACCGCTCGGCCACCCAAGACACTAATTAACTTGCCGAAATTCTTCTAACCTTTACACTTCACGTTGTAAGCCAACGGGTACCCTCGTAATGTAGAAATAAATTTCCAACATTCCAAAGCAGATATTTTTACAAATACCGTGCGTTCGGTTAAGCTTGGGTTTGCTTTATAAACTATTCGATTTTTATTTTAACATTATATAAATGTTAGAAAAATTAGTACAATGATTTTGGTGGTTAGAAACTTTTTTTTTTCTAACCACCAAAATCTTTGTACTAATTTTTCTAACATTTATATAATGTTAAAATTAAAATCGAATACAAAATAACACGTTTCAACCCATACAAGCAACACAAACAGCATACATTAAAAAATTTTCGTCCTTAATCAAATGTATTCTGAGGGCCGAGCCAAGTCCTACTTATTTGAACACATAGAAAACAAAAGTATGAAACTGAGGTATTTTTTTCTCTGTAATACGTCAATTTCATACATACATACATACGTCACGCCCTTCTCCCACAGGGGTAGGCAGAGATCACTTCCTTCCACTTGCTACGATCCTTACACACTTCTTTCGCTTCATCCAATCTCTTCATGCATGCCCGTCGGTTTCGGGTACTCTTGACCTGGCCCTTTTTCAATAGACTTTCAATTTGATTATGAAAGATCCGCCTAGGCCTTCCCCTTCCCATTTCTCCATTCACTTTCGCCATGTATATCCTTTTTGTCAGTCTCCTTTCATCCATTCTTCCTCCTTTCATCGCTTCACTGGCATCAAACCATGCGAGCATCCCTTTCTCAATCCTCGTCATTACATCTTCTTTCAAACCACACCTTTCTCTTATCACACTGTTATACAATCGATCGCTCAGCCTTACCCCAGCCATACTTCTCAACGCTCTCATTTCTACTGCATTTATTCTACTTTCATGCTTCTTCTCCCATACCCAACTTTCACTTCCATACATTAATGTCGGGACCAGCACTCCATTATGAACAGCCATACGAGCCTTTCTGGACACGCTTTGGCTGTTCATAAAAGTGTGCAAAGCCCCGTTTATCATAGTCCCAGCTTTTGTTTCAGTACTTCCAATATTGAATTAATTTAATATGATGCCTACTTTTAACTTGTATCTGTTATTATCAAAATTCAATTATAACATCTTGTGACTTGACCATGACTATGTGACCCCCCTTGTGCCAAAGCTGTATCCGCCCTTGATATCAGCGGCTACCGTCTTCTAGGCAACCCGTCCAATAATAAGCTGTCAGCGTTGCGCGATCAAATGACGGAGAGAGGTGCTGCCGCACTCATCCTCACTGCGTTGGATGAAATTGCTTGTGAGTATACTGATTCTGTGTGTTTTTATGTATATACACACATACAATCACGCCTATATCCCCGAAGGGGTAGGCAGAGGTGAATTAGCACCCACGTTTCGCCAATTATGTTAAGTACCATGTAATAGGTGGCGAGCCTATTGCCATTTTATCGGGCACAAAAGTCGCAGTACATTGCTAGGTGGTATAAGAGGAACGCTGCTGCCCACTCCTCATCACTGATTTATCCTTCGTCGCCTTGTACGACACCCACGGGAGAGATTTGGGGTGGTGACAATTGTATTCTACTCTGCCGTCACCGCACGGGCCTTAATCCCTTATTAATAAACTGGCGGTAAACATGGTATATCTGTTTTCGTCTCGCAAACGTGAATTTGAATGTGTGATTTACTGTAATTTTAATAATTTTGATAAATGTTAAAGCGGGGAGTTCACTACACGGACGTGCTCGCGAGCAAGTCCGCTAGATATGCCCGCGCGGACCTCATTTGTATAGGCCAGACTGACTGTGACAGTCCTACACTAAGCAAACATCAGACAGACCTAATAAAAGCGAGGTCCGACGGGCATGTCTGCAGGCATGCACGCAGGCATGTCCGTGTAGTGAACTCCCCGCTTTAACGTTTATCAATAACTAGTGGACGCCCGCGGCTTCGCTCGCATTAATGTCCGTTATTATATAGCCTATAGCCTTCTTTCGATAAATTTACTATCCACAGAACAGTAACTCTGTTCTATGATACTATCCAACACAAAAATAATTTTTCAATAGGAGTCAGTAGTTCTTGAGATTAGCGCGTTTAACCATTGTACAAATAAACAAACTCTTCAGCTTTATAATATTAGTATAGATAGTAAAATTGCAGTAAATCACACACAGTCCACTATTAAATACTATTTGCATCCTTTATAGACACCCTGAACCTCCGAGGATCCGACGTGCCATTCAATCCAGTGTTCTTCTCATACCTCGTCATCAGAAACGACGGTGTGGTGAGTCGTTCGTAGGGAAATTTCATTGAATTTCTTTTTCATTAGTCGCTCATTTGGTGTAACAATGACGCATTTACAATTTTTTTCGACGAACAGAGATGATATAATATAAAAAGAAAAATTCATTTAATATTTATTTGTTAAACCAGGTTACACGTGTAAAAACACAAAATTTTACAATTATTACTTCAATGTCAACGGAATATAAAGACGCTGTAAAAGATAAGCAAAACAAGATACTAAAAATGACAGAAAAGAAGGTTTGATACATATCTACATAAATCGAATCACGCAGATATCCCCGAAGGGGTAGACAGAGGTGAATTTATTAACACCCAATTTTCGGCAAATAATCGGTCGTATAGGTGCCGAGAAGGTTTGATGTCATTTTCAAAATATTTAAAATACTACTAATTTACAATACTATAAAATAAATATAAAAACCATTTATTATTACTATAGGTCGATAATCGGATGCATATTATTTACCTAAAGTTGAGATGTTATGCGAACACTATGGAATGCACTTTTGTATCGAAAAAATGCCGGGATTCCGGAATTGACAAAATTTTATGTTTTGATTATAGAATCAAATCGGGTCGGGTGTATGTATACTTACGTTCAGGTATTGGCTAATATGGAATGCACTTTTGTATCGGAAACATCCCGGGATTCCGGAATCTACAAAATTTTGTGATTTGATTATAGACTATAGACTTTTGTTATGTATTTTGTAATTGTGTGCATTATAGTATAATTGTATTGTATTATTTGTTTTTTTATTAAACATACTACACGAATAATTATGTAATCCCGGAGACACGTGGTTTTTTAAAATGAAAACTACATGCTAAACAAGTCGTTCCTATACCATTTTACCACAGATATAGTTTCTGTGATCCCTGGATTGATATTTTAAAAAGTATGTTTTAAGAAGCTGCTTCTATAATTTCCCAGCCAAAAATTTACTTTAGGTAAATAAATATAAAAATAAATAAATAAATATAAATGCATCCGATTATCCGACCTCTAATTATTACCTAGGCTGTTGATAGAACGGCTAATCAAGCTATTTGGCTGCGACATAATTATGTACTATTTACCAGGCATCTCCCAATAACACTATACTGTTCTGGGGTAATGGCAGTTTGGCTTCGGATATCCAAAGTCATCTAACTTCAGAGGGCACTGAAGTCACAGTGATGCCGTACGAAGACATCTTCAGTTATATTAAAGAAGTTTTGGTGGTAAGTCACACACGCATCCAATCTGTGGCCCTAGCCAAGTGGCCCATCTATTCAAACGCATAGGCATAACGACGGCCGCCTTGGTCGAATGCTCAGATCGCTGGGTATTGGCCAAGAGGTCCCGGGTTCGAATCCTGGTAGGGGCAAACTTTGTGATGACCATAAATGTTTGTTCCCGAGTCATGGTTGTGTAAATGTTTATGTAGTATATTTTCAACATTTATATACATAATTATATTAAAAATATGTCCGTCATCTAGTATCCATAACACAAGTGCTTAGGCTACTTACTTTGGGCTAGATGATAGGTGTGAGTGTAAAAAAAAAAAAAAATAGAAAACAAATGTATTAAACTGACGTATTACTGAGAAAACAAAACGTCAGTTTCATACTTTTGTATTCTATGCGTTCAAATAGAAAAACAACTTGGCTAGGTCTTCTGATTTAGCAATGAAGGGCCGGTTTTTTGATGCACAGTTAACTCAAGCAATTGTAAAAAATTCAGTCTGATTTCTGATAATCAGCCTGATATTTAACTATTAGTAACAATATCATACAAACATATATCACGCCTATATCCCCGAAGGGGTAGGCAGCGGTAAACTAGCACCCACTTTCGCCAATTATGTGAGGTGATTAGGTCCCATATAATAGGTGGCGAGCCTATTGCCATTTATCGAGCACAAAAGTCGCAGTAACAATATTAGTCAGATATTTAACTATTAGGGGTTTAACAAAGACTATTCCGTGTGGTTTAAGTATCAAATTGCCGTTTTGTATGGAGAGCGAAAATTCATTTGTATTTATGTAATGTTAAATTAAAATCGAATAGAAAATTCATTTTTCCATACTAACATATTTGCGATTTAAGGAACCACAAATCTAAATTTTATATAATTTTGTATATTTAGACAACATTAAGCTATAGGATACCTAGAGATTTTTTTTTATAACGGCGACGGACTGGTGTCCGTGTCTGTGGATCTAAGTGGTACCTACTTAGGACGAGCTGTTTTTGAAGATTTAATGGTAGTGAAAGAAATAATAATAAGATAAAATTTTATACATAAATATAAGTCCTTGAAATGAAGTTTAAAATAAAAAAGAATAACGGATATAACTATTATTTTAAAGGAATTATACACTACTACTAAATAATGAGGGAACATCGCCAATTTCATACTTTAACCCCTATTATTAGTAACAATTTTTACCAATCGGTTCAGTTAACTATGCATCAAAAAACCGGCCCTAAGTTGCTGAAAATTCTCGATTGAAGTCAATGAAATTGTTACAATTACGATTATGTATTTACAATTTAACGTCTGGTGGGTGACGGCTATATTTTGGTGATACACTTTCAGGAAGAATTACCAGAGAACAGTGCCATCTGGTTGTCTCAAGATGCGAGTCATGCAATTTTTCTCAATGCTGAGACTGTAAGTTTTTTTTTTATGTATGTACTTATTAGAATATTTTTCAAGCAGCTGACAATTTGTTTATATTGAACAATTTCTAACCAATCCATTATTTTTTTTGGGCGTCTTCATTTTCTGTCTAATTTCATTTAACATCATACTTAATAAAAGTACGTATTTATGTTGAAAATATGAAATCTCAATTCAGGTGGGCGAACCACTTATGCCACGGAGCTGAGGCTGTTTAATATTTATTTTTCTTTCAGAATGGAAACGCTATATTGTCAACTCTCTCTCCAGTTTCGCTCATGAAGTGCATTAAAAATAAAGTTGAGCTTCAAGTAAGTAGTCGTTCTTTAATAATATATAATTCTTCATTCTGACTCAAATTTAAAAAATCTTTTTGTGTTGGATAGTCCATTTAAAGGCTATAATCGGCTCTCTAATAACCGACACTAACGCGAGCGAAGCCACGGGCGACCACTAGTGGAAGATGAAAACATACAGCGCCGATTCGAAATGAAATGGGGTAAGGGTTAGAGGCCATCATGTCCTCTAATAAATATCCTCTCTAATCAATATCTTTCATTTCATGCGAACATCACCCTCTTACCCTTATCGATCCTCCATGCCATGGGATGAACATTTCACTCCATATACTGGTCAAAGTTTTGGCGTAGGTTTTGCAGCCGGCACCAACCCTCTTTGGGTATCTATCTACTTAATAATAAAAAAGGATAGGGTAGGCAGATAATAAAATTAAATGCTTCCGATATTAAAAACGCCGGTTTTTGTTAATAGGGATTCAGATCAGCCCATATCAAGGATGGTATAGCCATGGTCCGTGGTCTCCGATGGGTAGAGGAACAGGTAGCCGCAGGAGAGATTGTAAGCGAAATGGATTTCTCCAGAAAACTTGAGCAGCTACGCAGGTAGGCTATGGGCTCGCCTCATATTCAGAGGCCGCGTGGTGACGGCAGAGTAGAATACAATTGTCACCACCCCAAATCTATCCCGTGGGTGTCGTACAAGGCGACTAAGGATAAATCAGTGATCAGGAATGGGCAGCAGCGTTCCTCTTATACCACCTAACAATAGTACTGCGACTTTTGTGCCCGATAAATGGCAATAGGCTCGCCACCTATTTATTACATGGGACCTAACATAATTGGGTAAACGTGGGTGCTAGTTCACCTCTGCCTACCCCTTCGGGGATATAGGCGTGATTTATTATATGTTTATTTTGTGCAGTGCAATTGTGGGATTGTGTTCAAGATGACCAAAGCGCCAAATGGTTTCGTAATTATCAACAACTAAAAACTAAAACTAATTAAAAACTAGTGGCTATACTTGCCGGTTCTTAAAAGTTAATTGAAGTCTCTGAATGCGGCAGTTCGGTAGCTTTTAACGGGACTTTTTTTTTATTAGAGAAGAAGTCGACTCCCATGGACCGTCGTTCGCGACAATCGCCGGGTCGGGCCCGAACGGCGCGATCATTCATTATAGACCCCCCCAAGTGGGTTCCAGGATCATTGGAAGGGACGACATGCTTCTGGTGGACTCGGGAGGACAATACAAGTGAGTTGTTGACGTGGACAAAATCTCCTCGGGGAGAAAATATTTTCCTCCCACAACACCCACTGAATCCCGAGACGAAACACTGTCAAGTGGTGTAAACTGGAGACCGCCGTAGTACGGGAGGTGGACAAAATCTCCCCGGGGAAAAGAAAATATTTTCCCCTCACTCCAACTCCCTTATCACGAGACGAAATACTGTCAGGTGGTGGAGAGAGATTTTGTTTACGATTTTTTCAACTACATATAAAGTAAGTGCTTGTTTACGTTATGTTAATTAATATCTTTCTGAAGTGCTTGCTATTAAAAACATTTTATTACATTTTAATTTAGCATTTTATATTTTATCATTTTATTTACGACATCTGTGTGCAATATGTAATTTTTTTTTGTAAATCTTCCTTATATTTTAGGTAAGGCAAAGGGTCTAGCCCATACAGCCATATCTTCAGTGTATATTTTATCTGTAGTCATGAGATGATAATAAGTGGGTGAAATGTATGAATGAAATGAATTTTACGTGAAAATATGGGTGTCACGCATTTTAACGCATGTAGGGAGTGCTTGGAGAGAATTTAATGGTAACAGAGTTCATGTTGGTGACCGATGAGGTGGTGAAAACCACTATAAAATTCTCAACGTCAAACACGGCACAACACTTTTATTTCAATGATTCTTCATAATTGTACATCAACACGGATCCTTATGCATCAAAATAACACCACTTTTACTACACAAAGTCCACTCTGAAACAATTTTAGAATGATTGAAATAAAAATTTGACTGACGCCATTGAAAGCCCGCCAAGCACTTCCAAAAGAGTATTTAATACACTAACACTTCCCACCATTTTATCTGTAAAATTTTGAAATTCATGATGTTGCCAGATACAAAAATATAATTTAAATATATATTACATCTAGTAGTTTTTTGATATTAAGTTTTACGAATTCAGTATCGAAAAGAAAATATAATTGTAATATTTAATAAAAAAAATGTTTACCATTACACTTGTTTAGGGATGGCACTACTGACATAACCCGTACTCGTCACATGAGCGCTTCTCCTACTAGCGAGCAGATACAGACGTTCACCAGGGTCATGAAGGGACAAATTATGCTCGGAACCAGTGTATTTCCTACTGGCACTGTCGTAAGTATTTATATTATACGGAATGGAAAGGGATGAAGACGGATAAAAGATAGTTGCATGCGATGGAGATGAGAATGTTGAGATATGATAAGAAAGGGATGAAGACAAAATAAATAATGTTGCATGCGATCAAAATGTGAATAGTGGGATCATTGAGTTATAAAGTAAACGATAGTACGCTAGTAATAGTAGTTCAATGAGTGGGATCTCTAAGTTGCGCCAATGAATTAGCTTAGCTTGATTGGTGTAGACATGTTATGCGACGGGATGCCATGAATGTGATTAAATAAATATGGACTTAAAAGGGAGCTCGCAAGCGCGGTGGCATAGCACGCTCGGCCTGCGATTACGTAAACTAATCAATGTCGCTTAGGCCGGTCATTGGATGGGTGACTAAAAATGTATAATCTCGAGTACCTCCGTGCTCCAGAAGGCACGTTAAGCCATTGGTCCTGGCTGCATCTGCAGTCGTTAATATCCACCAGCCCAGGATTGGGCCAGCGTGGTGGGTTATGGCTCAATCGCCCTATATTCTTCCATCCATAAGGAAGACCCGTGCCCCAGCAGTGGGACAATAAAGGCCTGGTGGTGATATGAGAGATAATGAGGATATTTTTTGTATAACGTTATAAGTGCTACCCTACACATACTTAGTTCTTTCGTAGAACTACTTATAGCTCTTTCGTGATTTGTCAGCAAAGCTAGGACTGTGTCAAGGGTGGATCCTCTGAAGCTGTATCCAGGACCTAGGTGGACCACTAATTAATATAATATAATGTCTACTTTTTACTTTTATCTATTATTATAGTATATCTTCTTGTGACTTGACCATGACTATGTGACCCCCCCCTGTCGCCAAAGCTGGATCCGCCTATGTGTAAATGCTGCACAAAGTTCTTTTGTAGAACTACTAATATTTCTTTCGTGATTTGCCAGCAAAGCTAGGACTGTTCACTGTGTTATATCTGTGCAGGGCCACACGCTAGAGTCGTTCGCTCGCAGAGCCCTGTGGGACGTCGGCTTGAACTACGCCCACGGCACGGGACACGGCATCGGGCACTTCCTCCACGTGCACGAAGGACCGTCCTGGATACTCAGCGGCCCGTCGCCCACCGACCCTGGTATCGTTCCTGGGATGATATTTAGTAACGGTTTGTACATACATCATAATAATAATGTTAACAGCAATTGTGTTCCGACAATGTGTGATAAGATAGTTAGTCTCTCTGTGGTTTAGGGTTCAGATGAAGCTCGAACGAAGCTTAGATTTTGCACTAGATATTGAATACTTGTGTGTCCGTATAGGTAGGTTGGGGGTTGTTGAGAGGTATTGGATATGATTGGTATATATAGGAGTTGATTGGTAGTGCGCGGCATGTTTCGGTTTATGTGATTGGCGAGTTGTGGGATTGTATCTGGTACATAATTTACAATGTACCTGCAATGTCATAACTCGTTGACAATGTAGGGTTTCTCTACAGCCTTCTTGCGTGTCGTTCTGCTAGCGGAGCGTTGGGCTCTGGTGCGTTCAGTATCATCTTGGTATTGAACTCGTCAGGGTCGGCGTTTAGTTGCGGATCGGGGCGTAGGCGGGTTTTGGAGACCTATCACTACAGACTGAGGCATGCTGCGCACTCCCCTATTTTTTTCTTGGACACACAGGTTTTCGGTATACGCATTTTAAAAAGTATTACAAGGCCAAATAGTTTAATTAATTTTGAATACACTACTTACTCATTCAAAGCAACTTAGTTTTATACTATGTAAGGATTTCTTTTCAGAGCCTGGATATTATGAAGTCAACGAATACGGCATAAGGCATGAGGATGTCATGGAGGTCATCGAACTGGATAATACTTCTAATCATATCAAGGTAGGGAAAATTAACATTTATTTCTGAATAGAAGTGTGCTGTAGGTATTGTATATTTATTAAGGATTCTTTGGGTAGAAAGAGAGTTATGTCAGCAGCTTGAGCAGTATGGATTTGAATGTCATCATCCCAAATACTTTCGCCGTTCATCTGCCTCTTGATAATATGTTCCTTTGCATTACTTTTCCATTCGTTTATCACTAGCAGCTGGTGCGATAGATGAATGAATCAAAAGGGAGTGGATGGCTTGATGTCTAACCAATATGATAGAAAGAGCAATCATACTGCGCTGATCCCAGATGAAGTCAGGGTAGGAAGATGATAATGAGTATCGAACGTATTGCGACTGCTGGTCTTAGGTCTTGATGAAGAACATTGTGTTGGCAGCACCAAGTCTCCTCTCACACTTAAATCTTTTTCCAAGGAGTACAGGAGACTATAATAGTTTATTAGCGACCTAGCTTTAACTCCAGCCATTATGGCGAGAGACAAAATGTAAACAGTCTTGATGTGCCTTTTAATACAAAATTCTAAAATATAAATGTGTAATTATTATTTCAAAGTCGCTTCTCGTTTTGACACACTGAGGTGGATGATGTATTTCAAAATTGATCTTTGTTATTTTTAAATGCGTTTTGTAGATAAAGGAATAAGATCAAAATTGCATACATTTTGTCTCTCTTTATAATGGCTGTAGGCCTAGCACGGAACGTGGACATAATCTCTCTCCACTACTTGACAATGTTTTGTCTCGGAATTTAGTGGGAGTTAAGTTAGAGCGAGATGAACATATTCTCTTTTCCCTGAGGAGATTTTCTTCACATCTCATGCTACGGCGGCTGGAGTGTAGTTTTCATCTCATGTATTTCAGGCTCAAGGTCTGGTGGGCAACTTCAGTGGTGCAGGCGCATTGGGATTCAACTATTTATCATTTGTTCCGCATCAGACTGCGTGTATGGATAAAGATTTACTTACAGAATTTGAGGTAAGTGTCGCAAGTTTTTATTATATAAATAAACAGGTGACTACTGTGGAAAATATTGAAAGGGAAATTTCTGAAACTAATTATTTCCTTTTGATCATAAATAAATTAAAGAAGTCCAATCGCATTTTTTGACCCGACTTTTGTACCCGATAAGTGGCAATAGGCTCGCTACCTATTACATGGGACCTAACATAATTGGCGAAACGTGGGTGCTGATTCACCTCTGCCTACCCCTTCGGGGATATAGGCGTGATTTATGAATGTATGTATGTATGTATGCAATTACATTTTTGCCGTGTGGTGCCAGTAGAATAAAATTGTCACCACCCCCTGATCTCTCCTGTGGGTGTCGTATAAGGCGAGTAAGAGTAAATACAGTAGTAGCAGTAATGGGCAGCAGCGTTTATCCTATACCACTCAGCAATATATACTGCGATTTTCGTGCCCGATAGATGGCAATAGGTTCACCAACAACACACATAATTGGCGAAACGTGGGTGTTAATTAACCCTTCCCTACCACTTCGGGTATATAGGCGTGATTTATATATGTATGTACTTTCCAGATTAAATTTATCAACGACTACCACGCAAAGGTGCTGGCGACGCTTGGCCCCATTTTGCAGGAGAGGGAACTCATTGAAGACTTTGAATGGCTACAGAAGGAGTGTAAGCCAATCAACAGAGCGGCCATCTTGTATAAGTCATCGCCATTTTTGTTACTTGGCGTCTTCAGTCTTTGGTTTACGTCATAGAATTAAACTCCAATGTTAGAAATAATGATGAAAATAAATACTATCTGTCAAATGTTTTGGCACGCATTTATTTATTTATTTTATTTATTTAAAACACATCCCCTTTGTAGACACCTATAACCTAACTAACCGCACATACATTCCATATCTCCACTTCAGCGTCGTTAAGCTAGCGTTAGCATCCAAAGTGTGTGATATGATATAACCATACAAAGTTTTCTCGTTTAAGCCATTCATTCCCTTTTTGATTCATATCATCCATCACATCGGAATGGTGCTAGTGATGAATGAATGTGTAGAAAAGAGACGGAACGGACCATGTCGAGAAACAGATGAAGGGAGAGAGTGATTGGAATGACAACATTCCAATCCATAGGTACTGCTCAAGGTTTTAGCTTGGGTTTTACAGCCGGCCACCTGCCTGATACCTACCCTCTTTGCTGTTGTTGGTGGTTTGATCACTATTTGGGTGCCCCAAGGTGCTTATTGGTCTACACCGGGCAATCCCCCTTTTAGGACACCCATGGGACCAGTAGGGACTGGCATATTCTACGTTATTTGTTCGCTCCCAGGCCAGCATGCCGATATAGAAATATTTGAATTAAATGCTAAACGATTACTCATCACAGTACAAACTCAGTTAATGTTAACTTAGTGAATGAGAAAATAATATTACATTTCTTTGGGCCTCTTTTCCTTTTTTATGTTATTAAAGTTAGAAATTCGGATTGTAGAAGTTTATGAATTAAGAATCGATGATTAGTAGGAATTTTCTTGAAATGGCAATGTTTTGGTAGTTTTTCAAGTAGCTTAAAATAGTAACACCGAAATCGATTTTGTCAACTTTAGTGTCAAGTTCGGCCATTGATTCGATTGATAAATTGTTACAATTTTGTGAAACCAAATAAAAAAATAATTCAAAATGTTCGCAATAAGGAATTTAATCAGAAACAATGTTCAACTGACAAAGCATGTTATGCCCAAGAGGAACATGACCGTCACAGCGGTCCCAGCCAGAAACAAGGTTTCATCTGGGGTAAGTGTTTGTGGTTTTTCCTAAAGTTTTCTAATAAACCTTCCTTTAAAAGAAAAATGAATTATCTGTTAAAATAATTAAGTATTTTGTACCTAATGACTGATTCCGGTAATTTTATATAAAACTTACGAGCGGTATTAATAAGTTACGTAATTTCTAGTTCTAGGTTATGTTGTCGCGATAGTACCTACTTATATAAATTCTTGCGATTCTAAAATGTATCAATCGACTTAATTTGATAAAGCAAATTAATAAAACTATTGAGCAGTAATTATGAACCGAACTCTAACTAATGTTTTAAGTACTAATAATAAAATATGTAAAACTTTTTATCATACACTAGTAAGCAAATAAACATTTGTTTTGAAATGAAAACTCACAAGCTTATAGGTAATGCGTTTTTTTTGCATTTGACTGACTGAAAGCTTGACTTTAAATTTGCGTCATTTCACCTTATCCTTATTAAGTACTTTTGCTTATTGTATAGTCATATTACTGTCCTATAACATTACAGCCATTCTGTGGCATGGATATGATTATCATCAAGCCATCCACTCCCTTTTGACTTGTGAGAGCAATCGCACTGAAAAGGTGCAAATATTGAAAAGGTTATATTTTTATTATAGAAAAGTCAATTGACTAATGAATCTAGTGAGCGGAATGACAACGATTCAATCCATTCTGATCATGGTTTTGGCTTAGGCTGTCAGCCACCTGACAGTCAGAAGTTTTATATTATTATTAGTTTTGGGTGTTAGTTCACCGTGTGGATGTCTCGGGTCTTGTTCATTTAAAATGTGAATCATGATAGTTATTACTCCCTCCAACGATTTGTCTCACAAAGTCACAATTCGTTTACCCCCCCCCCCCCTCTTAAGGTGTGACGTACTTTATGGATGGCCCCTTATCAAAGTTCAATCTTTTTTTTTAATATTATAAAATTATAATATATTTTCAATTAATAGGATAATACAGAAATAGGATATGAGTAATGTTCTAAAAACAAACATTAATAACTTTAAAATAGCTAATTTACAAATTATTTGTTACAGGAAATGATTTTCCTAGCTTCTCTGATGGTGATCGGATGGTCTGCCGTCCCCACATGGGTCCTTGTGAACATCAAGAACTACCGTGATGGCGCAAAATGAACACTGCACTCGATAGTTTACTGTTGTGATAGTTATTTTATAAGTAAAGTGGCTTAGCTGTTTCAGAATTGTTTTCTTTACATACCTACATAGTTACAAATATACTCTAGCTATTCTAACGAGATAAAAAATGTGAACAGCTTTTTTATTTAAGTCTCTTTATCGACGAAATACATTTAAAAATAAGAAAGATGTATTTTAAAATAGGTGCAATTTTCATTTATTCATAGTAATATTTATAATTATTCAAAATAATTTTATTCAAATAATTATTCAAAGTAATTTGCGATTTTGAAAAATAGGTAATCCAAATGTTTATATTTGTATTTTATTATAAAAGACTCTCCATTCTTTATCTCGTTTTAATGGCTGCCCCCCCCCTAGGATGGCCACCGAAACACGTTATGATATAGCCATCTAACGCTTTGAATTGAGTCAAAACTCTGTAGATTTTTGACAGATTAGAATAGATTTTTGAAAGCGATAAATGGGTATTTATCATAATAATATCGTGGTTCGGTGTTCATGCTAGAGGGGCTGGCTGGGCGGGGCTTCATATAGGCGAGAAGGACTGACGGCCGTTGGGGCGGAAAGGTCTTTAAATGGCGGTCGCGCACTGGGAGACGCAGCGTTGATAAGCTCCCCCTATAAGGTGGACCGATGATCAGCGCCCGTAGCAAGGGATGTCAAGAAAAGAAAATATTTTCCTCTCGCTCTAACACTCACTCACCCGAGACGAAACTGTCAAGTGGTGGAGAGAGATTTTGTCCACGTCCCGTGCTAGGCCTACTGGTGAAGGTCGCGGGAAGCCGCTGGTTCCGGGCAGCGCAGGACCGATCGGTTTGGAGATCCATAGGGGAGGGCTATATGCCCAACAGTGAGCGTCTGTTGGCTGGCTGACTGACATACATAAATCACGCCTATATCCCCGTAGGGATAGTCAGGTGAATTAACGCCCACGTTCGCAAATCGCAATACGTTCGCTAAAGGCCGGTCATTGGGTGGGTGACCAAAAATTTATTATCTCTAGTTCCTCCATGCTACGGGAGACACATTAAGTCATCGGTCCCGGCTGCTTATGCAATCGTTAATACCCGTCAATGGGCCAGCATGGTGGGTTAAAGGCTTGGTGATGAAATAATTTATATTTCTTACTGCCGCTCCTAGAGACGTCAATTAAATTTAATGAGTACCTACTTGATGCCAAAAATAACATTAATCTAGTCCTTATCCCTCTAAAAATAGCGATTATTAGACAGTTTTTTGAGAGACGTCAACACTCACAACTATCATAGCCATACAATTGGAAAACACAGGGCTAGATTTCAACACTCACAACTATCATAGCCATACAATTGGAAAACACAGGGCTAGATTATAGGTGTGATGAAAAGTGGTCGATATCGAGCCCCTGGGTTCGAATACTGTTACCCAGGGGTCAACAACGAACTCACGGCAAAAATATTACATTGGTAAGTGTTTTGTAGAAAAATATGGGATTGATATCATGGAAAAAGAGTTCTCTTGCCCAAAATAGTTTGGGAATCTGCGATCTACCACAAAGTAAGTTACTGAATCCCCAAATGTTCCAGAAAAACGAAAAACGTCATAAGTGGGTAGTATGTAAGGGACAGGTGGACCAAAGCGGATAATCCCTGTAGATACGCGCCGTGTAAAGTACGCCACCGCGCCGCTCCCGCGCCCTCAAACCATAATTTTACCGGTCCACTATAATGTTGTTAGTAATACATTGCTAGTTAGTTACGTGCGATCTTCGTAATTCGTAATTATAGTTACAATGTATTACTTACAACAGTATAGTGGACCGGTAAAATGATGGTACTCCCATGTTTTCTTATTTCTGCTGTTTCCAGTCTATCTGCGGGCCTAGCACGGGGACGCGGACAAGTCTCTCTCAACCTGTCGTCAATCAGAGATACAGTATTTTCAAAGCAAATCTTTCAGAATAATTTTATGAAAATCTCATCAACAGGGCGTAGAAATCAGAATGATATATCTGCTCCGGAATCTGTTTTAAACTGGGTATAACATTAAGTATATCAATAATATGACTGATGGTACCACATTTGCCACAAACACTATCAACGGCGGTTTTCAGTAAATGGTTTAGATTAGAGCAGAACATTAATTTTAAAATAGATGTTATACTCGAGAGTACACGGTACAACCCGTTAAATTTCTTATTTATTAAGTATTTAATTTGAAAATATGAAGTTTTTTTTAAAAGAAATAGTAAATATTACATGGATTAAATTTTTATAAAATAAATTAAAATACGGTTTTAAATTAAAGGTTTATGTTTTCTTTATTATTCTCTAACCAACTTCATAAATTTAACATAGTTATTTATTTATTAAAAACGTAGTTAAACAATTACGATAAGAAAACTAAATAACAAAAAGGTTTTAACCTACAAAAGAACACGCAATTCATTTCAAGTTCAACTTTCATCACACGGTAGTCAAACGCATCAAACCTATACAGCATAGTAAAACCTACGCGACCCTTCTCCCCACTGGTCTAGTTAACTAGAGGGATCCTCGGGAAACTGCAATGAAAACACTCGAGCGTTACTACGTTATAACTACAGGGGTGAGATGCGATCGAGTTATTTTTTTACCAAAATATTTTCCTATAGCAGCTGTTTATCATTAAATTTAAAACTAGCTGACCTTGTAGAGATTGGGGGTGGTGACGTTTGTATTCTGCTATGCTGCCACTACACGGCAAGGCACTAATATTTCTATAGCAATTAAACTAATCATTAGATCTACAAAGACAAGCCGCTGTGATATCTAATGTTCTAAATGGATTTTTCTTGGACACAGGTTAGTTCTACAAATTTCACTTTTCTAAAAATCCTGAATCAGAGTAAGTAGGCAATAGAGTAGGTACAAAAAGACTATGAATGGATCTTTACGGTCGATTTTAATGGATGCTCGCCAGAAAATTGTCGATAGAAACAAGTAATTGGGATTCATCCATAGAAGTCTAACTGCCGCACTCAGAGACGTCAAATAACATCAAATAACTTTAATGAGTACTTAATGTCAAAAATTAGACCAAAGACCTGACAAGAATAGAGACTAGTTTTGAATTGTCATTTTTTGACATTCAGTTCTCATTATCGTTTATTGACGTCTCTGAGTGCGGCAGTAACAGCCGCACTCAGAGACGTCAATTAACTTTAATGAGTATTTAATGTCAAAAATTTTCATTCAAATCTAGACCACAGACCCGGCAAGCATAGCGACTAGTTTTGAATTGTCATTTTTTGACATTAAGTACTCATTATCGTTATTTGACGTCTCTGAGTGCGGCAGTAAGACTTCTATGGATGAAAGCAATAGGGAGAATGGGCCACATAACCCACCACGTCGGCCCAGTGCGGATTGGTTGGTAGCACAGATATATCAATATATCTATGGTTGGTAGTAACGAGTGCAGAGCACGGAGGAAATCGAGATAATATATTTTTGGTCACCCATCCAATGACCGGTCTTAGCGAATATTGCTTAGTTTACGCAATCAAAGGCCTAGACTTTTCAACATTTCTTAATTTTTTTTTTTTCTTAAATCTTAATAAGAGAAGATGTTGTGAGATCCAATGGTAATTCGCCGTAAGCAACCCTATTTGGAGGGTTCAACATTCTCTCAGCAAAATATGCCCCCTCCATTCCGCATCATCTGCCGTCCCGCTCGAACGTATGACAAGCATGCGCCATCCCTTTCCCGGGCAGCGGAACTCTCTTTCGCGCCAAAATCGATTTTCCCCCAGTGCCTCGTCGAACGAGCGTGCGTCCGCGAAAATCATTCGTACAGAGTGTTTTTTCTCAAAAAAACAAACAATAATATTGCTGTGAGGGCTAAAGAGGTTTTATTTTCGGGTTCGAGAAAAGCTGCTGTTTCTATTGGAGATTGGTTACCGTCTTTGTGGCTGTGAGAAGCGAAGTAAGTGGGAATATCTTACAGTAGCAACCCATGCCTTTTCAACGTGGGTGTTAATTATATATTCGAGTTATTTATGGCACCTACCATTACAAAGGCTTTACTCAATGCTACCATGGTGATTATATTGACCTACAAACCGCATTCCGTAGATAAGCTCGAGTGCAATTACAAAAAACCATGTTATTGTCCCAATATCAATATAGCCCTGATCAATTTCTTTTTTATTGTAACTGTCTAGTTTTAGTATCTGATTTTTATTCGTACACTTATATAACAAAAATAAAAGTGAGGTCAGAAACTTTTCTATAAATTATATCCTGATGCTGGAATCGAACCCGCGTCTTGCCCAATCCGGTTGGCTGCCAATATGGTGTATAAGATTAGCTACCGTGAGGTTCTAGTATAATAGTTAAATTTTGTACCGAGACCGTTAAAAAACAAAGATTTTTATAGGTAGTTATCCTTTTAATTTATTTTTACCTAATACCAGATAATTTTATTTGTGGATCTTTAAATAACTATTCAGTAAAGTGTAAGTTATATAAGTGTAAAGTTAGATATTTTTTTAATTATACAGTAGAACGCTTTAAATAGATTTTTGCAATGTTTGATTGCTTGGTATTTAATAATAATAACTATAAATAATTCTAATATCTACCTATACGCGATATATTATGATGAAGCCACTGTATTTATTACAATAATATAATCTGTGCGCTATCCTGCCAATTAAAAAAGTAATTCGCGCCAATATCGAACGGATATCATCTGAAAATTGTTAATATCCTGCGACTTTTACCGGATATTGGCAATCGCTAATTCGCTACCCCGACGCTTAGCAGAGATATGATAATCTTGTTTATTTCGATTTGTTAACAGTCAGTCAAAACGTTGTTTTTTGTGATTTTTATTATTTATTGATAGGGATAATCACAGCGCGCTTGGCCTGTGATTGCGTAAACTAAGCAATTTCGCTGAGGCCGGTCATTGGATGGGTGACCGAAAATTTATTATTACGAGCTCCTCCGTGCTTCGGGAAGGCACGTTAAGCCGTTGGTCCCGGCTGTATCTGCAGTCGTTAATACCCACCAACCAGCACTAGGCCAGCGTGGTGGGTTGTGGCCCAATCTCATTATATTCTTCCATCCATAGGAAAGGCCCGTGCTCCAGCAGTGGGGACATTAAAGGGCTGGTGATGATGATGATGAGGCATAATTTGTAAACAGATTACAACATTCGCTAAAATATCACAAGATACAGTAGGGAACCGAAGTCAAATTACATTAGTCCGCAGCGGATCATTCGCAAATATTGTATTTTTATTTTATAATTATGATTTTATTATCAGAAATAATAAAGTAGATAAGATTATATTTTTCCTGTTACAAATTATAAACTAAGGAAATAAAATTACAGTATTTTTTTTGTTACCTAATTTTTTAATACTAATATCACTTTTTTGACCTACAAAAGTTAAACACCTGTAACTCTATGGTACACACACTTGAATTTTTATTTATGAGAGAGCGTAAAGTGGCGGAGGGTGAACTCATTCAGCCGCTGTCATTACGAGCTGAAAGCATGACGTGTTAAGGCGTAGTTCACACAAATTCTAAAATAAAATAAAACTTTATATATATATTTCAGACTACTGAAAGGTAGTTAGGATATTAGAATTATGTTAGTAACAAAGAAAAAACTTGTCACCGATTTTAGTACTTAATGTAATTGAATATAAAACACCACATGATGTTTATTTGAACATTAAATGTTAGACTTAAATATTAGAATGATAAAGATGTCAGAAATGTTTCATTCAAAATACCTCTCAGTAATTCTATTCAGAATTTTGGATTCCAGCATTAGGAACATTATAGTATTGAAGATATCAGCACAATTCAAAGATAAACGATAACGCTTACGCCAAAAGTACACGATAATGCTTCAAAACCGGCTGGCTGAACAACAGAATCCTTTTGCTTTAATCCCGAAAAATGATTACTCATGCAATGTCGCTGTACGGCCCCTTAAACGCCAGGTACTTCATAGCGACGCCATGATGTTTTCCCCTAGCTTTTAACACGCTTTCCTCCTGCCCTATTGACGGGGACAAAACGCCATTGAACGTGTTAATGTGTCGTTTGATGTAGGTGCAGGGGACAACGGCACTTTTTTTAAGATTACTGCGAGCGAAATATTAATCGCAACACTATGTATTACGAAGCGACGCCAGCCGGCTTTTGTTTTTATTACTCTTTGATTTTTGTTCTCTTATTATTTTCACGATGACTTGACTAAACGTTTGAAATAAAACAACCACTGCTGATATAAAACACACTAGAAATAAAACAACGGCTGCAATAAAACGCACTTAAAATAAAACAACGGCTGAAATAAAACACAATTGAAAAAAAAAAAAAAAACTACTGATAAAATAAACACATTTGAAATAACTGATTAATAAAAAGGATACCTGTTGTTTAGGATACCAAATGTAGCACCTCAATCTGAACAGACATTAATAATTTAAAATTTGGGAGTATGAGGAGGGGGGGCAAAGAAATTCCTAATAGTATAACAATCCCTTTAATCGAACAACAGTCAAAAAATTATGTTTTTGTTTAATAAATCAATGTAGCTGCATTCGTAGCACGGGAAGTTGACAAAATCTCCTCGGGGAAAAGATAATATTTGCATCTCGCTCTAACTCCAACTTAATCCCAAGACAAAACACTGTTAAGTGGTGGAGAGAGATTTGTCCCCGTTCCGTGCTAGGCCTACTGCATAGCTGCTACGAAAAATGCTACAGCAAATTGCTACAGTACGTAGCTACCAGCTACTAAAATTCGTAGTTGCTACGTGACTGCTACAGTTTGCGAGAAGTAGAATAGTCTACAAATGGTTACATACATACATAAATCACGCCCATATCGCCGAAGGGGTAGGCAGAGGTGAATTCTCACCCGCGGTTCACCAATTATGTTAAGTCCCATGTAATAGGTGGCGAGCCTATTGCCATTTATCGGGCACAAAAGTCGCAGTACATTGTCAGGACGGTAGTATAAGAGAAACGCTGCTGCCCATTCCTCATAATTGATTTATCCTTAGTCGCCTTGTACGACACCCACGGGAGAGATTTGGGATGGTGACAATTGTATTCTACTCTGCCGTCACCACAAGGCTACAAATGGTTGATCAGCGAAAAGTGCGACAATAGACAACTTGAGAGATGGGGGTGGTGTCAAATGTATTTATTCATTCTGCTCTGCAGTCACAACACGGCAAACGCATTCTATTGATGTCAAATTCGAATTCATCAGCTGAGCACAAGCAATGATACCAAATTTCTGTTTCGCAGAGGTCGGAGGCATGTGGTGTGTGTGAGATGGACGGGATTCAGATGGAGCCCATCGGCAAATACAAGGCGGACCGCAACGGATCAGCTAAGGGTGAGGCTAGACTTAGACCCCGTTCGCTTGGGCTTGAGACAAAATGTAAACAATAAGGTACACAATCTTGATTCGTTTATTTATCTACGAAATGCTCTTAAAAACAAGAAACGTGTATTCTGTAATACATCATCAATTATAGGCAAATAAAACTGTTAATTGCTTTGAAATATTGGTGTTACACATTTTATTTTAATTAAAAGGCACATCAAGATTGTTTACATTTCTCAAGTTTTCTCATGTCTCAAGTCCAAAGAGAATGGGGTATATATAGATCCCGTTCAAATGTACGCGAGATTGAGACGCGTTTCATTAACATTGCTCGCTAAGCACGTTAGACTGTATATGTATATGGTTCTTTGTAACACATCAAACTCTCAGGGCTATATAGTTAACATCATCACCAGCGCTTTAATGTCCCCACTGCTGGGGCACGGGCCTTCCCTATGTATGGAAGAATAAGGGAGAATGGGCCATAAACCATCACGCTGGCCCAGTGCGGGTTTGTGGTTATTAACCACTGCAGATGCAGCCGGGACTAACGGCTTAACGTGCCTTCTCAAGCTCGGGGGAAATCGAGATAGGAAATTTTTGGTCACGCATTCAATGATCGGCCTTGCGATCATTGCTTAGTTTCCGCAATGCCGCTGCGCTAGCGAGATAGTTAACATCTTATACAAGAAAATTTGTTTGACGATTTTTAACACAATAATTTGAACAGAAATCATTTTTTAAGTTTTTATTGCGCTGTCGTGACATTTTGTAAATCTATGTTTTTATGAAAAACGAAAGGAAGACGCTGTGCTAGCGCGCTGTCCAATAATACAGAGTTAAATGACATCGAGCGGTTAGTTAAATTAATATTTATTTTTGTATGAAAGTAATTTCTGACGAATTATCAAAATTCGTAGAACCAACGTTTTTCTTAATGATGTTAGCTATCTAGTCCTGCGGGGATAGTGGTACTTTACAAAAAATCTTGTAGAACCGTCAAATATTCAATATATATTTTTTTTAATATATTTTTTTTATTATTGTTATTTGACTCATTCTGTGCTCTGTTGTTTAGCAGCGGCGTGCCAGGTTTTTACAAAATTAATTCTGTAGAATTGTTAAACTGTTTATTTTTTATTTTTTAAATGATTATTTGACTCATTTTGTGCTCTGTTGTTTAGCAGCGGCGTGGCGTAACATGGTGGACCAGGATTTGGATGATGTGGCTTTCTTAGCAGGTAAATTGTTCTTATTTCGTAACGACGGTTTTAAAAACCGCCTCCGTGGTCTAATAACCAGAGGTACCGGGTTCGATCCCCAGGGGCGTACAAATTTGTAACCGGTTTGGTTGGTGGTAGGTCAATCAAGTAAAGTCGTCTTAACTAAATCAATCAGTCTGTTTTCGAAAATCGATTTCTTTTTAAAGATTTATAATACGGTAATTTAAACCGTATTTATTTATATTAAATTTATTTATTTTAATCACGCCTATATCCCGAAGGGGTAGGCAGAGGTGAACTAGTTTTTAACCCATGTTTCGCCAATTATGTTAGGTCCCATGTAATAGGTGGCGAGCCTATTGCCATTTATCGGGCACAAAAGTCGCAGTACATTGCTATTGCTAGGTGGTATATGCTAGGAGGAACGCTGCTGCCCATTCCTCATAATTGATTTATCCTTAGTCGCCTTTTACGACACCGACACGGGAGTCTGAGTTTGGGGTGGTGACAATTGTATTCTACTCTGCCGTCACCACACGTATTTAATAATCATCCTCTATAAATGTAATTTTTAACTGAGATAAAAAAAAATAGGAAAGAAGCAAAAGAAATATGAATTGTCGCTTCTAATAATTAAAAACGGCCTATCATGATCGTTTACTTTCTAATGAATTGGATTAAAAAATACCTAATACAAGAATGTGGGTTACTAATACACTCAAACCCAAGGTGTTAATACAAGTTGTTTTAGATCGCAACCTCCACTTAAACACGTCCCACTTAACTTAGCCAACTGTCAAGGCCGCAAAAGCTCAAGGATCTATACTCGACTTACTAACACTTTATTCATTAATAGCTTATTATAATTACACAGGCAACTCACTTTTAGTGTAATTACTACAATATAAGTACTGTACAATACATACAATTAAAATATGAGGAACAAGTTTCGATTCCCATTGTTCTAAGCGCGCCGACTAGTCACTGAGCCATAGAGCTACATTACAAGATTACACACTATCACTACAATAAATATTAAAAAGAAATATATTTTTACACTTACACCTATCATCTAGCCCAAAGTAAGTAGCCTAAGCACTTGTGTTATGGATACTAGATGACGGACATATTTTTAATATAATTATGTATATAAATATTGAAAATATACTACATAAACATATACACAACCATGACTGGGAAACAAACATTTGTGGTCATCTCAAATTTGCCCCTACCAGGATTCGAACCCGGGACCTCGTGGCCAATACTCAGCAATCTGCGCATTCGACCAAGGCGGCAATACCTACATAAATCACTCCCGTGCAATGTAGGCAGAATTGTAGCGGGCGAGCTTATTGCAATATATTGGGCACCTAAATCGTAGTATATTGGCAATGTATTGCGCTTTAGAAATTATAATATTCGTAGGTGTTACAATGAGAACCCTGCAGGCCATTCCTCATCACTGTTATAACCCTAGTCACGGTGTCGACACCCGCGGGGAGGTGACAATTGTATTTCCGTCATCACACGGCATATTAAAGGAAATCTAATATAAAAAAATCTTGTACTCACAAGGCGACTAAGGGAAAGACAGCGATGAGGAATAGGCAGCAGCATTCCTTTTATACCACCTAGCAACATACTGATTTATGTGCAAAAGACTCGAACTTAACCTATGTAGGTAGTTGGCGCAACGTGGGTGCCTATTCACCTCTGCCCACCCCTTCTGGGATATAGGCAGTACCGTCTTTACCACAAGTGCACTCGGGGTCAGCGCCAGGGCCCCCATAGACCGACATTTTGTCTCATATGTATTACCAAAAAAATATTGATAAGAGAAAGCAAAAAAAAAAAACTCTTTCCACGACATTTTTTTATGCTTTCTCTACATTTCAACAGGGCCCCAAATTCTTCTGTGCTCAAGGGTTTAAGACGGCCCTGGATACAGGCGTGATTTATGTGTGTACCTATAGATTTACTTATTACTACTCGATTTCAGATACGGACAAGGCCCGCGAGGCTCGCGAACTCCGCGAGACCCCAGTGGCGGTATGCTCCCAGAGGAGGGCGTTGTGCCTCGCCGCGCTCGTCTTCTCGGCGATGTTCGCTACTGCGCTCCTGGTCGTCTACGCGGCGCCTCAACCAGGTAATGAATTTCATCTGATACACAAGGTGTAACAGAAATGTGCAGTAATATTTAAAATGACTATTCGCATCATATAATATTATTTAAAATGGCTAATATAATATCAAACTGAGCAACCTTCACTATGGGACCAAAATCGACATAAATACATATTACATAAATCACGACTATATCCCCGAAGGGGTAGGCAGAGGTGAACTAGCACCCACGTTTCGCCAACTATGTCAAGTCCCATGTCCCAGGTGGCGAGGTTATTGCCATTTATCGAACGCTGCTGCTGCCCATTCCTCATCGCTGATTTATCCTTAGTCGCCTTGTACGACACCCACGGGAGAGATTTGGGGTGCTGACAATTGTATCCTACTCTGCCGTCACCACATGGCTGACCAAAATCGAAACCTCAGTAAAATAATCACTTCGCAATGCTGAACCGAAAACCAGCTGACATCCGTTTGTAACCAAATCGCATAGCAGCAATTTACGTAGTAGTTTTTTGTGATGCGAATTGTCATCACACCAATTTGCCTTTTGTGTACAGCCTTTATAACTCTTTCTAATTTTGGTGCTAACGATGGATACTCGCTAGCGCAGTGGCATAGCGCGCTTGGTCTGCGATTGCGTAAACTAAATAATGTTCGCTATGGCCAGTCATTGGACGGGTGACCAAGAATTGATTACATATCTCGAGTTCCTCAGTGCTTCAGAAGGCACATTAAGCCGTTGGTCCCGACTGCATCTGCAGTCGCTAATACCCACCAACCCTCTCTGGGCCAGCGAGGCGGGTTATGGCTCAATTTCCCTATATTCTTCCATCCATTGGGAAAGCCCGTGCCCCAGCAGTGAGGACATAAAAGGGCTGGTGATGATGATGATGATGATGATGCAATAAATAAAAATTTTGACGTCTCTGAGTGCGGCAGTAGACTTATACAACTCTTTCTCCTTTTGGTGCTAACAATGTTTTTTTTTCAGATTGCCCTTGCGCTGGGGACAATCCACTGATCCCTGGACAGCCACCCACTGGAGCTGAGACCAACACAGCTGCTGCTAACAAGTGAGAGATTATTTATTTATTTAGTTTTAAAGATTTTTTCACTTCTCATGCTCTGAAAGTGCTTATTTGTGCAGGATATAGGCTGCACAAAATCGAATTTTGTGCTCTAGAGCATTAACGTATCTACTCATAAATGTGTCGATAGTAAGGCAAAGAAAATGAGCCATGCAGCCAAACACAATAAGAAATTCAGAGATAGAATTTGTAATTATTTCTTAAATTTATTTGCCTAATGTGTTTTTTAAGACATAAAAGATATTACAATTTTAATTCAAGCAGGTACGGTAGGTTATTAAATTAATTCAAGAAAATTATTATTTTAAAATTAATTTAATACTTGGCTGTATATGTCTGCAGCCCAAGCCTAATATCAATGGGAAAAACAATTTCCGTCAGTATTCAAAACTGTACTAATTTTAGTTTGAATTTTAAGAAATGTTATGAGAAATTCTGATTTATTTCCTCGCAATCGAAGTGAAAATCAGAGTTTTTACCTCGTCCACAAAACCATTTTTATCCTCGACATTACTATCAGCCCTCGCCTACGGCTCGGGCTGCTAAAAGTCTCGGACAAAAATGATTCGTTTTGTGCACTTGATGGAAAATCTACTATTTCACTTCTCATGCTCTGAAAGTGCTTGTTTGTCCAGGATATAGGCTGCACAAAATCGAATTTTGTGCTCTAGAGCATTAACGTATCTAATCATAAAAGTATCTATATTAAGGCAAAGAAAATGAGCTATGCAGCCAAACTCAATAAGAAATTCAGACATAGACTTTGTTATTTTTTGATATTTACTTAAATTTATTTGCCTAATGTGTTTTTTAAGACATAAAAGATATTAAAATTTTAATTAAAGTAGGTGCGGTAAGTATTAAATTAATTTAAGAAAATTATTATTTCAAAATTAATTTAATACTTGGCTGTATAGGTCTGCAGCCCAAGCCTAATATCAATGGGAAAAACAATTTCCTTTAGTATTCAAAACTGTACTAATTTTAGTTTGAATTTTAAGAAATGTTAAGTTAAATTACTGTTTATTTCCTCGCAATCGAAGTGAAAAGCAGAGTTTCTAACTCGTCCACAAAACCATTTTTAACCTATTTAAAATGATCCGTTTTGTGCACTTGATGGAAAATCTACTATTTTGTATAGCCGCGTATCGATTACGCCCTCCTGGCGCTCGTAGCAACTGTTCCAGTGTTTCACCGTTCTAACATTATCCATAGCTCGGAACGCACCAAACAAAGCACACGACACTGACCTCTTTAAACAAGTAGTACGCTAGACTCAATACGTCTACTAAAATGACAAATGCCGTATGCTGACGGCAGCGTAGAATACAAGTCACCACCCCAAATCTCTCCCGTGGGTGGTGACTAAGGATAAATCAATTATGAGGAATGGGCAGCAGCGTTCCTCTTATACCACCTAGCAATACCAATGTACTGCGACTTTTGTGCCCGATAAATGGCAATAGGCTCGCCACCTGGGACCTAACATAATTGGCGAAACGTGGGTGCTAGTTCACCTCTGCCTACCCCTTCGGGGATATAGGCGTGATTTATGTATGTATGTAAATGACAAATGTTTCTTGTGCCGATTTGAAGTGGCCTCTTCGAGCGGCAAGCGTACTAAATTTGTCGTTTTTTGCTTGTATTTGACATTACAAATCCATCTCTATTGATAGTTCCGTGGACGTTCACCTTCGTACACCAGTACCATCAGCGCCAAGATGGCGATAGTCAAATTGTCTTCATTTTTTGGATGACAACCTTCAGTCCAGCGTACTTGTATATAATAGAGGTCAGTGACCACGGATAGTTAACTTTTTTTTCTTTTCGACAGGGACCGTATAGCAAGCAATGGCCAGGTATTCCCGTGGCGCGGCGCCAGACTACCCACCTTTGTGATTCCGAAACACTACAGTCTGTGGTTGCACCCCAATCTCACGACCGGCGAATTGAGAGGTAAGCCTCTTTCAAGAAAAAAAATCGTTTACATAATTAACAGTATGGAAGAAATGTCAAAATAAAACGGTTAACTTTTAATCGTTTGTTTTACCTGTTGGCGAACTCGGGCCTAAACGTCGGTTTTTTGACATTTTATCGTATGGAAGAACTGTCAAAAACTGGCGGTTATCTTTTAATCGCTTGATTTACGTGTTGGTGAACTCGAGCCTAAGGAAACTCCTGTGTCCCCCAGGTGAAGTTTCCATCGACCTGAAGGTGGACCGGGACACAAGCTTCGTGGTGGTGAACGTGCGCGACATGAATGTGACGGAGCGCGCCCTGTTCAGGAGCGGCGGCGCCCTAGGCCCCAAGGTCGCGAAGGCTCTAGACTACCCTGCCGCTGACCAGACTTACATAGAGTTCAAGGTAGGTGGATGACTTTGTATGACGCGAAATCGGTGACATTCCACCTGTCCACGTCATAGATATCTGTATAAATACATACATAAACTACACCTATATGTAGGCAGAGGTGAATTAAATATCACCGTTCACCAAACCTTCACCAAAATTACCTGAGCGCTGGTTCATATGTCAAAACTTGTATATCACACGTTAACAAAGTTCATCATCGTTCACCAAACCTTCGTCACAATTCACCAACTTCATCAAACTTACCTTAACGCCAGTAAGACATGGTCTAGGAGTAAGGCGTCTTGTTGTGTCTCGTCCTCCATTGCCGGCGCCTTTTCCGCCAAAACCGACGTCAGTGCGTCCATCAGCCATTGGGAGCTCCACCACCGAGAAGACACAAGTCCAGCAGGGATGAATGTTATGTATTTTTTTCTCATATTTATGCCGTAACCGCTACTCGGCTCTCAACCAATCCATTTAAATTGGCTTTTACTTTACACTCGGTATACCAAGGTCATACTTTTGATACAAACTGATACGCAAGGTCATATTTGGGTTTTTTGTTTTAGGAGAAGCTTCGTCGCAAATACAACTACACGTTGAGTCTACGCTTCATAACGAAACTGGAGAAGAACGATCGACAAAGGGGATTCTTCTTAACGGGGAATCTTAAGCAGTAAGTATCTGAAAGAAGAAGAAGCTGAAATTGATGATGTATTGTGTTGTCCTTTAATTAGAAATCCGTTAACCCTATATTTACATATTTTAATGCGAAGTGATACAGTTTAAAATGCAAATGAACAATGAAACGAAATCTTTCTAATCGATATTCCTCGATATTCCTCTGTCAGTGATGTTGTACAAGTTGTAGGCAGTGAACACTCTCATTATTTAAAGATTCCTTAATTTAAAAGCCACATTTCTTGGCTTGATGTACCCTAATAGTAGATTATATACCAAGGGCAATAAAACAAAGAATGTCGAAGACCGCAAGTATTTTTGACGCCCGAGCCTAAGGCGAGAGAGAGAAATATGCGATCTGAGGCTTTCTTTTTTATCGCCCGAGGTAAGATTAATTTGAAAAGGTAAGATACATACATACACACATACATAAGTCACGCCTATATCCCCGAAGGGGTAGGCAGAGGTGAACTAGCACCTACGTTTCGCCAGTTATGTTAGGTCCCATGTAATAGGTGGCGAGCCTATTGCCATTTATCGGGCACAAAAGTCGCAGTAGGTACATAGCTAGATGGTATAAGAGGAACGCTGCTGCCCATTCCTCATCACTGATTTATCCTTAGTCGCCTTGTACGACACCCACGAGATTTAGGGTGGTGACAATTGTATTCTACTCTGCCGTCACCACACGGCATACAAAAGGTAAGATAAAGGGTATAAAAGTCTAATTAATGGCCAGGCGTGACATAAATTACCTTAAACCGGATACAGGCGTGTGTAACGTGTAATGTAACACGACTTCTACGTTACGACGGCTACATGTACCGCTCGTAGTGCCGTCCTGACGTAGAATCCTTAGAAAATTTAACTTGTCTAAGGTAGAATCTAATAATTACATTACACGTTACACTCGTCTGGATCCGGCTTAGCCCAATTATGACTCTGTGTTCGTCATTTTCAGCCGATGCGCGGTGTCACGGTTCTGGTTGACGCATGCGCGTTCCGCGTTCCCCTGCTTCGACGAGCCCCACCTCCGGGCTAGCTTCAAGCTCACCATCGTGAGGGACAGGTGAGTCTGTGGCCATTTCGCGACTGCCCCCGCAGTCGTGAGAGGAGAGGAGCTTACTGCGGTCAGCCTGCCAAACTAAACACTTCGCTTACCCCCGAATACAGAAACGCTACTCAAATTTTGGGGACTGCTTATCAAGTTAAGTGGACAGTACCTGTCAGAATTTGTATGGAAAAACGTCAATTTTGACAATAATTAAATGTTAAGCAGGTCTCAAACTTTGAATAGCGTTTCTATATTCGGGGGTTAGGCCGGTCATTGGATATGTGACCACAATTATATTATCTTGAGTGCCGACAATGATTGCTTAGGCCTGGGAAATTGGGACAATTTATGGATGGACCAAAAAATTAATATCTCGGAATCTATTAAATAGATAGCAGTCGTTTATACCCACCAATCCGCTCTAGGCCATTGTGGTAAGCTATGGCCTATTCTCCCTATTCCATCTTAGATCCATAGGGAAGGCCAGTGGCGCTAGCATTGGGGACATCAAAGGGCTGGTGGATGATGATAGCCTCACAGTCTATTCGAACGAATTGAATACAAATGTAGATTTTTGACAGCTTCGCAAGCTTACATTTGACAAGACGGTCGCCATGTTGTTTTCCCTGTAATACGTCAGTATTGTACATTTGTAATGTATTCGTTCGGTCTAAAGTGGCTGGTATCTCCTACTGTAGGCTTAGCACGGGACGTCGACAAATTCTCACTCCACCACTTGACAGTGTTTTGTCTCGGGATTTAGCGGGAGTTAGAGCGAGAGGAAAATATTTTCTTTTCCCCAAGGAGATTTTTTCCACGTCCCGTCCTAGAGGGGCTGCTGTTAAAAAGGGTCATGGGTGTAAGAGATATTTATTTAAAATAATAATTGTGGTTGCAGATTCCACGTGTCGCTAACAAATATGCCGATAATGGCTACAGAGGAAGCCGGCTTTTATTTGGGACATAGATTGGTAAGTAAAATACATTTGTGAGTGAATATTTCTAGACTGACTGAGAATGACTGATTATGACGTTGTTGTATGTCGTCTAGCTCCAGGATGAGTTCGAGCAGTCCCCTCCTATGCCCCCCCACATGATGTCCATGGTAGTATGCCGTCTCCAGCGCCGAGCCGCTCAGCCGCTGCCAACCGTCGAACCTCAGACTGTTGGCACCACTGACCCGCCACCGGTTGGCACCACTGACGAGCCCGAAGACTTGATTCTACCCCCGCCCGAGGTCAGCTTGTACAGCGACCAACAAGTCATTTTGGACGAGTCAGGGTAAGAATTAAACATGTATACCAGCCCGGTTAGCATGACCACCGAAACACGATATGATATAGCAATTTATCGCGTTGAACAGTCAAAAACCATTGGATTTTAACACTTGAATAAGCCTGAACTGAATAAACCTCTAAGGCTATATAATAAAGATAAATCCATTTATCGCTTCGAACTGTTGAAAATCCAGTGATTTTTGTTAGTTCAACGCGAGAAATGGCTATTATCGTGTTAGGGTGGTCATGCTAGCCGGGCTGGACTACATTACATACATAGTTAACATTATAAGCAACAATGTTTTTTTTTTTCCAGTTTTAATAACTCAATACATATACTATACATAAGCCACGCCTATATCCCCGAAGGGATAGGCAGAGGTAAACTAAAACCCACGTTTCGCTAAATAGGGAAGTTCCCACGTAATAATAGGTGGCGAGCCTAATGCTATTTAACGGGCACGGAAATCGCAGTACATTGCTAGGTGGCATAAGAGAAACGCTGCTGCCCGGGCAGTAATATTACTCATTGCTGTCTTAACCCTATGTCGTCACCACACGGCCGTAGTTACATACATACATACATAAATCACGCCCATCCTTCTCTGAAGGCAGCCAGAGCTGAATAAACACACGTTTCGCCAATTACGTTTGGTCCAATGTAGCTCTAATAGGTGGCAAGCCTATTGCCGTCTGTCGGGCACATAAATCTAGGTGGTATAAGAGGAACGCTTCTGCACATTACTCAGCGCTGTCTTTATCCTTAGTTACCTTGCACGACACCCGCTGGAGAGATATTATATTGCTCTGCCATCACCACACGTCATATATTATCGTAACCCTTCGGGAATAACTTTGCGTAATTTATGCATGTCAAGTTTGTAATTATTATAAAGTTTAATTATTCTTCTTTTTCCGCAGAAAGCTATTGGATTGGATGCAGAGAACCATTCAGCAACTCTCGTACGAGCTGAACACCTCCTATCCGCTGCCAAAATTCGGTGAGTAGCAAAGTTAATCGTCATTTCAGATGAGAGGTGCCCAGTGTTGGGCATTGGCCTCCCTAAGGATTTTCGAACCGATCAGTCTTGCGTTGTCCATATCCAGCGGCTTCCCACGACATTTACCGGATTATAGATATAATTACAGTTAAAAGGGCATTTTTGTTATATTACGATAAATACCAGAAGTTGCTAAGCAACTAAGATGTAGTACGTCTATCTTCAACTGTTGATAGAATATTGGGACCCGCCGACGTTAGGATATTCTAGGACCTTTACGCCCCAACGGCCGTCAGCCCTTCTCGCAATGTCCATTCTTCGGGCTATGTCAGTGACTGTAGTTTGCTGCGGATCTCATAATTTTTGATATACATAATCACGCAGAGTACTAACCATCATCATCACTAAGACTTGCTGTCCAACAGGCAACAGGCCTTCCCTATGGATGGGAAAATATAGGGAGAATGGGCCAAAACCAACCACGTAGGACCAGTGAAGATTGATGGGTATCAACGACAGCAAATGCAGCCGAGACCAACGGGTTGACGCGCCTTTTGAAGCACTTAGGAACTTGAAACAATAAATTCTTGGTCACCCATCCAATGACCGGTGTTAGCGAACATTGTTTATTTGAAATAAAACAACTGTTACGGATAAGACTCGCTTATAATTTGGTGTTTGGCATATTAATTATTTAACCCGACTTTTCGATCACTTTACAGTGGCCGTGGTCACGGGGGGACAAACAAACACCAAATTATATGCGAGTCTTATCCGTAAAAGTTGTTTTATTTCAAATGTGTAGTGCTCGTGCAAATATAAGAAAACATTATGAACATTGTTTAGTTTACGCAATCGCAGGCCGAGCACGCTAATCCACTGCGCTATCAAGCGCCTCTTAAATGGCATACTATCCGATATACCGAAAACACACATATTTATAAGCCGTTATCTCGAATCTGACAACAAATTAAAAATGTACATACATACATACATAAATCACGCCTCCATCCCCGAAGGGGTAGGCAGAGGTGAACTAGCACCCACGTTTCGCCAGTTATGTTAGGTCCCATGTAATAGGTGGCGAGCTTATTGCCATATATCGGGCACAAAAGTGTCGCAGTACATTGCTAGGTGGTACAAGAGGAACGCTGCTGCCCATTCCTCATCACTGATTTATCCTTAGTCGCCTTGTACGACACCCACGGGAGAGATTTGGGGTGGTGACAATTGTATTCTACTCTGCCGTCACCACACGGCTTCAAATCAAAATGTGACACCATAATAACTTCTTTCCCTCTAGAAATGACCTATCCATTGCTATACGATTCAAGTCTATTGGTCAGTAGACCAAAATGCCCATTTGTGTTTATCTATGGACAATTTTTTTTATTTGTTTAAAAAAACTTCGTCTTGTTCCAGATATTGTGGTGGTGGAAGGTGGAAATCCTTATTCCGAGGGTTGGGGACTCATCACGCTGTCTCCAGCAACGCTGTCTGACACGAAGACTATAGCCAGATTGCTGGCTCAGCAGGTAGCATGAAGATTATAAATGAATGAATTAACAGTCTCCGTGGTCCAGTGGTTCGCCTACCGCAATTAAGATCCAGAGGTCCCGGATTCGATCCCCATGGGGGTACAAATTTGTGCTCGGTTTGTTTGGTGTCAGGTTCCGTCAGGTTGTCAGGTGAAGCTCGATTCCATCTTTGGCCTTATCCTTATCGTCACTTATCATCAGATGAGATGAAGGGCAAGAGCTCCCCTGTCTAGCATAAAAAAAGATACACAACTCAAAATCGCATTCGTGCAACAGTAAGTCTTATTGCTATAAACTTAGCACACAGAATGTTTCGAAGTATTGTTTTGAATTACGTACCTCTTGTATTATATTTGCGATCACTACTTGAATACACAAAGATACATACAGCTCATAATCACATTCGTGCAACAGTAAGTGTTATTGCTATAAACTTAGAACACTTTATTTACTTCAGTGGTTTGGCGGACTCGTGTCTCCGCGGTGGTGGAGCTCTCAATGGCTGATGGACGCACTGACGTCGGTTTTGGCGGAAAAGGCACCGGCAATGGAGGACGAGACCCAACAAGACGCCTTGCTCCTAGACCACGTCTTACCAGCGCTCAGGTAAGTTTGGTGAAGTTGGTATACTGTGACGAGGGTTTGATGAACGGTGATGAACTTTGTTAATGTGTGATAGTTTTGAAATGTGAACATGAACGAACAGAGGATACAAAATGCACGAAGTTGGTGAATTGTGACGAAGGCTTGATGAACGGTGATGAACTTTATTAACGTACGATAAACAAGTTTTGACAGATGAACAATGAACGAAAAGGGGATACCAATCACAACAAACAAAATGTGTGTAGTCTTTTTAGGTCTAGTTTAAATCTCCTTCCTGCCCTGTTCCCAGTTTATCTGGGGTCGGCACAGTATGTTTTCATTTCCAATTATATCGGTCAGACGTCATGAATCCTAATTATATTTTAGTAACTCTTATTGATGTCTCCACAGGTTGGATTCGAGCAACTCAGTACGAGCTGTGGCTTCGCCTAGATTGGAGAGAGCCGATATAGAATCTGCTTCGGACGAGTTGTCGCTGCACAAGGTAATATTATTGAAAATATTTACTAAATCTTCTTCTTCTTCCTGTTCTGTTCACAGTCCATCTGGGGTCGGCGCAGTATGTTTCCTCTTCCATTCATATCGGTCAGACGTCATCAAGTCATCCACTCGCTATTGATTCATATAATCCTTCGCATTTGAAGAGTGCATGAATGTATAGAAAAGTGATGATGAATATACTTAAATATAAATTCTACCATCTACAGGGAAGATCTCTATGCTCTCTAGCCCGAAAAAAGAAAATATTTTCCTCCCACTCTCTCGCTCCAACTAAATGCCGAGACAAAACACTGTCAAGCGATGGAGAGAGATTTCGTCCACGTCCCGTGCTAGGCCTACTGCAGAGGTGCTACGAGAAATACTACTGCAAATTGCTACGGTCCGTAGCA
The DNA here is from genome assembly GCA_963931975.1 of Cataclysta lemnata. Classification (NCBI taxonomy): domain Eukaryota; kingdom Metazoa; phylum Arthropoda; class Insecta; order Lepidoptera; family Crambidae; genus Cataclysta; species Cataclysta lemnata. Next base: position 6,708,591 of record OZ008359.1, read on the forward strand.
GCTACTGAAAAGCGAAGTCGCTACGGGATTGCCAGCAATTGCTGAAGCCAATCTGTAGCAATCAGCAACCGTAGTAACTTTGCTACGGTTGCTACGTGAGTGAAAACGAGTATAGTTTAAAAATGGTTAATCAGCGAAAAGTAAAGGAACTCGATATAATACATTTTTGGTCACCCATTCAATGACCGGTCTTAGCGAGCATTGCTTAGTTTGCGCAATCGCAGGCCAGGCACGCTATGTCTATGCGCTAGCGAGCTCGAGCTAAACGAAATTAGAGTCAGCAATTGTATTTTTAAGTTGATTTGTTTAACAGGGCGCTGCCATAGTTAGTATGGCTATCGAGGCAGCGGGGGAGGAGGCCGGTCGCGCTGCGCTGTCTCGCTTACTCAAATATCATCGGTCTGCCAGCGCGGATGCCAGGTAAGGGCCGAAACACACCGGGTGCATACACGTAGTAGGTAGGTGCTACCCAAACGTCGACACTTCTGTCTGTTGTGTGTGATGTAAGTTACCATTGAACATTCTTGTCTGCTACTACAAGCTACTTTTGAATATTTTATTAGGACAAAATCAACATGAAATCAGTCTATTCCTGCGCAGACATAGATGGTTTCCTGTGGTGCTGTACCGTGCCGCAACGAAAAGTGACTATACCTTTGCGGAAGGGCATATCTTATGAACTATAAAAAAAGCTGTGTGGTGACGGCAGAGTAGAATACAAATGTCACCACCCCAAATCTCTCCCGTGGGTCGTCCAAGGCGACTAAGGATAAAACAGTATTGGATGAGGAATGGGCAGCAGCGTTCCTCTTGTAATGTACTACGACTTTTGTGCCCGATATATGGCAATAGGCTCGCCACCTAGTACATGCGTCCTAACGTAATTGTAATGCTAGTTCACCTCTGCCTACCCCTTCGGGGATATAGGCGTGATGAGTTGAATGTATGTCATCATCATCATCATCACCAGCCCTTTAATGTCCCCACTGCTGGGGCACGGGGCCTTCCCTATGGATGGAAGAATATAGGGAGATTGGGCCATAACCCACCACGCTGGCCCAGTGCGGGTTGGTGGGTATTAACGACTGCAGATGCAGCCGGGATCACCAGCTTAACGTGCCTTCCGAAGCACGGAGGTACTCGAGATAATAAATTTTTGGTCACCCATCCAATGACCGGCCTAGCGAATATTGCTTTGTTTACGCAATCGCAGGCCAAGCGCGCTGTGCCACTGCGCTAGCGAGCTCCTCCTCTGCGCAGTATGTATGTACTATAAACAAAAAAGTTGACCGACCACTGGATGCAGGCAGCACAGGACCGTTCGGTTCGGAGGCCCAACAGCCCAACTATCTGGGCTGAATGACTGAAAGAGACAAAAATATTAATATATATAAAACATTATCTCTTTGACAACCCTTACAGTCAATCTCGATCGCGATCCGCGGATCAAAATCAATGATCACGTGATCATCGATCGCGATCATTAGTTAGTGATCACGTAATCATTGATCGTGATCAGTGATCGCGCCTTTCGATCGATCTCTGTCGTTAGGCATCACCATCATTCCATATCTTTCATTATGCTTCTGTTGTCTCCCTAGGGACCTATGGCGAGCGCTCTCCCACGATAGCAACGAAGAGAGTGGGCGAGCTCATGCTTGGGACGGGTGGTGCGAACGACCCGGGTACCCCCTACTCAGTGCCACGGTACAAGGAGACGATGTCAAAGTGCAGCAAGAACGGTGAGTTTGGTTTCAGTACTAGGGAAATTGTGACTGGAAAACAGGTTCGAAAGATGGCTAGAAAACGTTTGAAAAATTGTCGCATATTCCGCGCTTTTCACAATTTTCGGTTATTTTATTATATAGCCTTTGTCGATAAATGGATTATCCAACACAAAAAGAATTTCTCATTTTGAGTCAGTAGTTCCTTAGGATTAGCGCATTCAAACAAACTCTTCAGTTTTATATTATTAGTGTAGATTTATAAGCAAACTTTACAGCATACCATTTTAACATCATAGTCGTAAGCAGTATATTATTATGTAAACATAATTCGGGTAGATGCCTATTACCACTCAGTCAACCATGACGTTAGTTGACTTACCGAATTTTCTCTAACCTTAACTTTAATGTTGCATGTAAGTTGTAAGCCAACAGACATCTATTTATACACTTCTGTTCAAATAAAAAAAAAAATGTTTCCAATATTTCATCAATTTCTTCAATTTCGTCGTTGCCGCCAATTTCGTCGTTGACGTAAATTTCGTCTTATTTATCTTTTAAAATATCATTGGGGTGGTTTATAAAAAAAAGTTTGTAAGCCTTAGCCTTTTTAAGTGTGTGTTAATTCACCTCTGCTCACCCCTCCGGGATAAAAATGAGTGATTTATCTACGTATGTATGAAGAGGTGACTTTTTTTTTTCAGGTTTGTGATGTCAGCAGACCCTCCGCATCCTGATGCGCCAGTGGATAATCTGCTCACTGTGGAACTAAGAGCGCAATTGGATGAAGTATTCTATGAGCCTGGTAAGTTTTATTTAGATTTTAAATTTAACAATTTCGAACATACATTAACATACATACATACATAAATCACGCCTATATCCCCCAAAGGGGTAGGCATAGGTGAACTAGCACCCACGTTTCGCCAGGTATGTTAGGTCCCATGTAATAGTGGCGAGCCTATTGCTATTTATCGGGCACAAAAGTCGCAGTAGGTACATAGCTAGGTGGTATAAGAGGAACGCTGCTGCCCATTCCTCATCACTGATTTATCCTTAGTCGCCTTGCACGACACCCGCGGGAGAGATTTGGGGTGGTGACAATTGTATTCTGCTCTGCCGTCACCATACGGCATTTTAGAAATATTATAAAAGTTAAAAGAAAATTGTGCTTCGAAAAAGTTTGAATAATTTTATAGTCTTTATTGTTTGAAATATTAGTATAAATAATAGAAATGTTTATATTGATGTGCGTTTCCGCGCCGTGTGGTGACGGCAGAGCAGAATACAATAGGCATGATGACTAATTTTGAAAACCTACACCATGTTGTTTTATGCGAAAAATTAATTATATTTTTGTAAATACATTCGATTTTGATAGAAAATACAAGTTTTGAATAATGCAATTTAAAATTTCCGCCAAAACGCCAATATTGCAATGCCGTCTGTGTGACGGCACTTTTTCATAAAAATGACAGTTTCTAAGTAAATATTCATCATCATCATCATCTCATCGACTGATCACATCACTACCAATTCACAAAAACGAGCAACTGTTGGTTGACTCTGGTTTATTTGCTCTTAGCCTAAATCATAGAAACTAATGAAATAAAGTTCTCCACAGAAAACATCACAGAAAGCCCAGAAGACGACGTGAACGCGACGACCACTACACCCGCTCCAACCACTACCACCAGAAGACCTACAACGACCAAGGCGCCGCCGCCCCCTAAGTGGATAATACCCCTAACCTTCATGGTGGGACCCGTCGAGGAGCTAAACGATGATGACATGGCGAACATAACCAAGACTTTTAACAATACAACGGAGAGCATGCAGAACGGGACTTGGTAAGGCATCATCTTTACAAGATCGTTTTTATATATGGCCTTCCTCGATAAACGGACTATCCAACATAAAAAGAATGTTTCAATTTGAACCAGTAGTTTCTGAGATTAGCGCGTTCAACCAACCAATCAAACAAAAAAAGTCTCCAGCTTTATAATAATTAGTATAGAAGTTAAAGAAGAGAAGATAAATGTTGGAAAAATTATCACAAATCACACAAAAATTGTGGATAGAAACAGTTTGAAAAATAATCATCTTGATGCGGAAATCGAACCCGCGTCCTTCGCATTCCGGGCAGATTAGGCATCTGCCTAACCAAGAGACCAAGAGCGTCTCGGTTCGGTTCCCGCATCGAGTCGAACTTTTTCTAACCACACATTTCGTTGTGAGACCATATTATTTTAAACTAGATACCATAATATAGAAATGTGAGAATAATTAGATTAATATCTACATACATAGGCGTGATTTATGTTTGTATGTATGTGTGTATATCTACATACATACATACATAATTCTCGCCTATATCCCCGAAGGGGTAGGCAGAGGTAAACTAGCACCCACGCATCGCCAATTATGCTAGGTCCCATTTAATAGGTGGCGAGCCTATTGCCATTTATCGGGCACAAAAGTCGCAGTACTTTGCTAGGTGGTATATATACCTTATACCAACTCTTATACCAAGAGGAACGCTGCTGCCCATTCCTCATCACTGATTTATTCTAAGTCGTCTCGTACGACTCCCGCGGGAGAGATTTGGGGTGGTGACATTTGTATTCTACTCTGCCGTCACCACACGGCTAGATTAATATCTAATTTTCTTAAATTTTCTTAACAATTTTTCTTAGTAATCCAAGAAAAATAGTTAAGAAAATTTGTAGATTCCCATTCTCGTGTTCCATTCACAACATTCCGTTCCAGGTACGATGTGGGGAGTGATTCAAGGCCAGCACGGACTTCGCGCTGGGAAGAGAAGATGGTCCATCTGATTTGGATGAACGACACTGACAGTGAGTGGCGATTAATACCCAAAGCGGTGGTGGAATGACTCATTTGAGTGTGATTTTATTTCTCTTCCAATTAACAGCACAAAAAATTTAAGTGACATTAAGGGCCTGTTTCACAATCGACAAGTAAGTTCGAAGTAGCTTACTACGCAGTTCAACTGACATATATTTCATATTACAACTGTCAAATGATCTGCGAAGTAAGCTACTTAGAACTTACTTGTCAATTGTGAAACAGGCCCTTAATAACATAATATTTGTACAGATTAATTCCATGATGGTTTGGGAGCGAAAAAATGACAAATAACATTTCAGTTCAGTCCTGAGAGACTTACCCCTGCCCGGCTGTCTCAAAAATCCAATGATTTTGACAATTCAAAGCGATAAATGGCTTTATTTTATCGAGTTGCGGTGGTCATGCTTGCTACCCAGGCAGAGGTGTCGTAAAAGTCAACTTACAGAATACAATTTATTGTTTTATGGTTATTTTACAGTACAAGGATGATATAAAATCATTATTTACCACTTAAATATAGGCGCATTAAATAATATTGTAGGTAATAATTGAGTATTGATTGTAATTATTAATTAATTGTATCATTGCAGTGGTTATACCTGACTTGGGAAAACACAAATGGGTGAGGTACAACGTCGGAGCCCGGGGCCTTTACCGAGTCGCTCCACAAGACAGGAAAGTTGGGGAGGTAGGTAATGTTTATAGTAAACGCAAGCTATCATCACCCTTCCCTTCATCACCAGCCCTTTAATGTCCCCACTGCTGGGGCACGAGCCAATTAAAGTTAATTGACGTCTCTGAGTGCGGCAATTAGTGCCGTCCTAACGTAGAATTCGTGTTACATCACACGTCGGATTACATTATACGTTACACTCGTCTGGATCCAGCCTCATTATTCCGGATTTGACGGTCGCCTTGGTCGAATACTCAGATTGCTGGGTATCGGCCAAGAGGTCCCGGGTTCGAATCCTGGTGGGGCAAACTTTGTGATGACCACAAGTGTTTGTTTCCGAGTCACGGTTGTGTATATGTTTATGTAGTATATTTTCAGCATTGATATACATAATTATATTAAAAATATGTCCGTCATCTAGTATCCATAACACAAGTGCTTAGGGCCGGTTTTTTGATCCATAGTTAACTCAACTAAATGTTAAAAACTGTTACTAATTGCTAAATATCAGTCTGATATGTAACCATTAGAAACAATTTTAGTTACTAATGTTACTAATGGATAAATATCAGTCTGATATTGGTACTAATTGTTAAATATTACTGATATTTAAAGAAAGCACAAGCATCCCACAACATGCACTCCCCTATTTTTTTTCTTGCACACACGGGTTTTCGGTAATTAGCGTCTTGACGATTCATAAGTGTATTGTAATCATACCAGTGGGCCTACCGCCTAACTCTATTGCTCATGATAGCTCTATAGCCATGCACTGTTTATCCGAGCGACCGCCTAAAATTGTATCAGCAATAAGCACAGAGTATAACAACAACTGCTAACGTGAATGAACGACAGATATGAATAAATGTATTTTGACTTGACTTTGACTTTGATAAGTAAAAATTTTTAACAATTGGTTAACAGTTAACTATGCATCAAAAAACCGGCCCTTACTGCCGCACTCAGAGACGTCAAATAACTTTAATGAGTACCTAATGTCAAAAAATTTCAATTAAATCTAGACCATAGACCCGGCAAGAATAGCGACTAGCTTTGAATTGTCATTTTTTGACATTAAGCACTCAGTATCGTTATTTGACGTTTCTGAGTGCGGCAGTTAGGCTACTTACTTTGGGCTAGATGATAGGTGTGAGTGTATTTATTTATTTATTATTTATTTATTCCCAGACAGCCGAGGCAGCGGCTAGGAGGGCGGCTGCCTTGTACGAGAGTGGAGCTCCGGCGGAGAGAGCACTGTTACTGGACGACGCGTTCGTATTGAGCCGAGCGGGAAGGCTGCCTGCCAGTCGCGCCATTGCCGCAGCCAGTGAGTTTTTTTACAATGTATACATACATACATAATTCACGCCTATATCCCCGAAGGGGTAGGCAGAGGTGAACTAGCACCCACGCTTCGCCAATTATGCTAGGTCCCATGTAATAGGTGGCGAGCCTATTGCCATTTATCGGACACAAAAGTCCCAGCACTTTGCTAGGTGGTAGGTATAAGAGGAACGCTGCTGCCCATTCCTCATCACTGATTTGTCCTTGGTCGCCTTGTACGACACCCAGGGGAGAGATTTGGGGTGGTGACAATTGTATTCTACTCTGCCGTCACCACACGGCTGTATAATGTACAATGTCCATATGACTGTTAATTCACCTCTGCCTACCCCTTCGGGGATTTGGGCGTGATTTATGTATTTAATATGTCTTGTAAGAAGACATCTATTGAGACACAACAGAGAAACAAAAAAATAAATATCAGAGACAAAAGTGTATACTTAATCGGTCCCAGCTCAGCATATTGCCAGCCTCGCGGCTAGCCCTATATTACAACATATTAAAATATAATTTTATGATACGTCAAAAAAAAAAATTACTAATTAAAAACTTACATAATATGGCTGTAGGCGCACAAGATCCCTTTGCCTTCCCTAATGATAAAGGGGAATTTACTACCCCCCATTGAGACAGTAACACCAATATGCAGTCTCTATTCATATGTATTAGAAGTCAGTGAGGAGAGCCCAGAGAAGAAAACTGTGAACCATAAACATAACTCCACAGTTTGCCAACATAATATATGACATTTAATGTCGTCGTTCCTTCACTCAAGTTCTACTCGGTGTATTATATACTCTTTGGACTTTACTGGAGGTTGAAGCCGTAACTGAACGTACCGATTTCAAGGGTGTTTTTGAGATTTCCTTAAGGTGACCTCTACTAAGGTCGAGTGGAAATCGACTCTGCATATGGGTGTAACCGACCTTCTCCTTGCATATAACTACAGCTTGACGGCCGCCTTGGTTGAATGCTCAGATTGCTGGGTATTGGCCAAGAGGTCCCGGGTTTGAATCCTGGTAGGGGCATTCTTGTGATGACCACAAATGTTTGTTTCCGAGTCACGGTTGTGTATATGTTTATGTAGCATATTCTCAGCATTTATATACATAATTATATTAAAAATATGTCCGCCATCTAGTATCCATAACACGAGTGCTTAGGCTATTTACTTTGAGCTAGATGATAGGTGTGAGTGTAAAAATAATTATTTAAAAAAAATATATTCATCTAATGGTCTATCGAACTTTTATGTATACCGCCAAAATATAAATTAAAAAAATTATCCCCGACGAGGTCGTCTGTCGGTGGAGACCCACTGGGCGCCGTGGCGGGTGGTAGTGTCGCATGTGTCACAATGGCGGCAACTCCTACGGTTGGGCGCGTCGGGACCGCGGCTGCTGAGGCTGCTGCGAAGGCTGCCTGCGCCGGCAAGGGCGCACGACCGGACGTGAGTATTACATGCATCATCATCATCATCATCATCATCACCAGCCCTTTAATGTCCCCACTGCTGGGGCACGGGCCTTCTTCCCTTTGGATGGAAGAATATAGGGAGATTGGGCCATAACCCACCACGCTGGCCCAGTGCGGGTTGGTGGGTACTAACGACTGCAGATGCAGCCGGGACCAACGGTTTAACGTGCCTTCCGAAGCACGGAGGAACTCGAGATAATAAATTTTTGGTCACCCATCCAATGACCGGCGTTAGCGAACATTGCTTAGTTTACGCAATCGCAGGCCAAGCGCGCTGTGCCACTGCGCTAGCGAGCTCCTCGTTACATACATACATAGGTACATGAATTTTTGGACACGTTGGTTGTGTAATTATGTATGTAGCATAGGACCCGGAGGCTGTTCATGACTACTCGAGAAAAAACAAGAAATAATATATTCCCTTTTTTTGAAATTTACAAAAAAATATATATTGAAATTATCCAAAAATTGCCATGACCGCAATTTCTCAATTGTTTCTGAATTAACTTTTGTATCGGCAGCCTAAGTAGCACAGCTATCCATCACAATCCTTAAAAATCAGAGAAAGTCTATAGCTTTTCCACAAAAATTAACATGCACAATGATTTTTTAAACAATAATGTTCAAAGTTTTTTACTTACTGATCTGACTTTCACTGATCGTGGTGTACTTAGAGATGTATAGATATGGATCTTGGTGTAAAAACGTATTTTAAAACCAAGATTCCGATATGGTATAATAGTATTATCGTCTATAAATCCTCACTTCGTCACCAGTTCAGCGCTGGTGCCGTACAAGGCCACTAAGGGTAAAGACAGAGATGAGTAATGGGCAGCAGTGTTCCTCTTATACATACATACATAAATCACGCCTATATCCCCGAAGGGGTAGACAGAGGTGAGCTAGCACCCACGTTTCGCCAAATATGTCAGGTCCCATGTAATAGGTGGCGAGCCTATTGCCATTTATCGGGCACAAAAGTCGCAGTACATTGCTAGGTGGTATAAGAGGAACGCTGCTGCCCATTCCTCATCACTGATTGATTATCCTTAGTCGCCTTGTACGACACCCACGGGAGAGATTTGGGTTGGTGACAATTGTATTCTACTCTGCCGTCACCACACGGCCAATTATACCACCTAGCAATATACAGCAATAGATGGCAATCCATGGGACCTAACCCAATGAGCGAAAAATGGGTGTTGACTCACCTCTGCTTACCCCTTCGGGGATATAGGCGTAATTTATGTATGTATGTCATAACGTAGGTGGCTGAGCGGTGCCCTGTTGACTGCCGGCGTGGAATGGGAGAACCCGGAGGTGACCAAGCAAGCGGTGGACCTCTTCGATGCCTGGCTGAAGAAGAATGAAACCATACCGGAAATTTATCAAGAGGTAGGTGAAAGGAAATTAATCTAGAGGTAGGTAAATCGAAATTCATTCAGAGGTAGGTGAATAGAAGTTTATCAAGAGATAGGTTAATGGAAATTTATTAAGAGGTAGGTGAACGGAAATTTATCAAAATTTTGGTGTATGGAAATTGATCTAGACGCAACTTTACATGTATGCAGGTGAAAGTTTGGTAAGTATGGGAGAAGATAGTAGAAAAAATGCAGTAGAAATGAGAGCGAGCGTTCAGGTGCATGGCTGAGGTAAGAATGTGCGATAGATTATACTAATGTGTCAAGAGAAAGGTACATACATACATACATAAATCACGCCCATATCCCCGAAGGGGTAGACAGAGGTGAACTAGCACCCGCGTTTCGCCAAGTATGTCAAGTCCCATGTAATAGGTGGCGAGCCTTTTGCCATTTATCGGGCACAAAATTCGCAGTACATTGCCAGAACGGTGGTATAAGAGGAACGCTGCTGCCCATTCCTCATCACTAATTTATCCTTAGTCGCCTTGTTCGACCCCCACGGGAGAGATTTGGGATGGTGACAATTGTATTCTACTCTGCCGTCACCACACGGGAAAGGTGTGCTTTGAAATAAGACGTAGAATTGAGAAGGGATGCTCGCATGGTTTGTTTGTCAACTAGTATCCATATCACAAGTGCTTATGCTACTTATTACTTTGGGCTGGATGATATCTGTAATGTGTGATGTCTAAGACATGAGTGAGTAAGGACATTAACTGCCGCACTCAGAGACGTCAAATAACGTTAATGAGTACTTAACGTCAAAAAATGACAATTCAAAACTAGTCGCTATTCTTGCTGGGTCTATGGTCTAGATTTGAATGAAAATGTTTGACATTAAATACTCATTAAAGTTAATTGACGTCTCTGAGTGCGGCAGTAAGAGCTGCCCCCGTAGCACGGGGGCAGCTCTTAACTTTCACTCTCACTAAATTCCGAAACAAAACACTGTCGCAGTGGTAGAGAGAGATTTTGTCCACGTCACGTGCTAGGCCTGCTGGTGGTGGTGATGAAGAATGATATACCAACTGAATTTTCTGTTTAATACAACAATAATGATGAAAAAATCGTAATTATGAATTATAAGTACAACGCCATGTGGTAACGAATATGTTACCACACGATTGTATTGTATTCTTACAATAGTCACCACTCCACCCCCATTTCTCAAACGTGGAACGTGGGTGCTGATTCACCTCTGCCTATCCCTTCGGGGAAATAGGCGTGATTTTTGTATGTATGTAGTGTAAGTCCTTCTATGCTGGCTTCTAGTATATATGCCTTCTATGCTGGCCTGGGAGCGAACAAATAACGTAGAATAGGCCAGCCCCAACTCATCCCATGGGTGTCGTAAAAGTCGACTAAGGGAGATTGCCCGGTGTAGGCCAATAAGCACCTTGGGGCACCCGAATGGTCGAGGGCAAACCACCAACAACAGCATACCCAAAGAGGGTTGGTGGCAGGCAAGCGGCCGGCTGTAAAACCTAAGCCAAAACCTTCAGCAGTATGGATTGGAAAGTTGTCATTCTAATCACTCTCTCCGTTCATGGGTCTCTCGACATGGTCCGTTCCGTCTCTTTCCTATACATTCATTCATCACTAGCACCTTTACGGTGGGATGGATGGTATGAATCAAAAGGGAGTGGATGGCTTGATGACGTCTGACATATGAATGGAAGAGGAAACATACTGCGCCGACCCCAGATAGACTGGGAACAGGGCAGGCAGAAGAAGTAGTGTAAGTACTATCTGTCTTGAAATGTGTCTCTTTCTTCCTAAGGGCGCATTCACTGCTGGCGTGAGAGCGCGCGGTGAAGTCGCATGGCGAGCGGTGTGGACCGCTTTGCTCGCTTCCTCTTCGGCGCCGCGACCTATGTACAACCACCGCGCGCTGCTATCGGCTCTAGCCAGCAGCACGGACGACTGGCTGTTCTACAGGTTTGTAAGATCATAAGACCGCGTTTCGATGTACAGTCGACGGCACTTGAGACTGCCCAAATCTGTCAAATTTCTTCAATCGATTGTCAACCTTAACTTGGTAATAGTTAAGGTTGACAATTCGATCGAGCATAAAATCGATTGAGAAATTTTGCCATTTTGTGGTAGTCTGACTGATGCGGTTCGTTCACTGACCACTATTATGACAAGTGGCAATAAATTATATGACTTACTGCCGCACTCAGAGACGTCAATTAACATTAATGAGTACTTAACGTCAAAAAGTGACAATTCCAAACTAGTCGCTATTCTTGCCGGGTCTGTGGTCTAAGTTTGAATCAAAATTTTTGACATTAAATACTCATTAAAGTTAATAGACGTCTCTGAGTGCGGCAGTAAGACTTCTATTATTCTATAAATACGCTGGACTGAATACTTCTACTAAAATGACAAATGTTTCTTGTGTCGATTGGAAGCGCCCTGTCGAGCGGCATGGGTACTAAATTTGACGTTTGTTGCTTGTATTTGACATTACGAATGCATCTCTTTAGTAGTTCCGTGGACGTTCACCTTCGTGAACCAGTGCCATCAGCGCCAAGATGGCGATAATCAAATTTGCATCATTTTTTGGATGACAACCTACAGTCCAGCGTACAATATAAATAGAGGTCAGTGGGTTCGTTATATATAGCTCGCTATTAAGGAGCATTAGTTGCTTAATATCGAGCAATGAATAACGAACCGCGTAATACATTGCTCTATAAGGCCCCGTTCAGATGTACGCGCGAGTGAAACGCGGTTCGTTGTAAATTGCCCGCTATTGAGCAGCATAACCTACTAATGCTGCTTAATAGCAAGCAATGTATAACGAAACACGTCTTACACACGCATACCTCTGAACGGGGCGTTAGCGTTTCATGGTGGCGAGCCCGGCTAGCATGACCACCGAAACACGATATGATATAATCACATTTATCGCTTTGAACTGTCAAAAATCGATGGAGGTTAGACAGTTTAACGCGATAAATGGCTATATCATATCGTGTTTCAATGATAATGCTGGGGGGATGATATGATTAAACGAATTTTGACTTTGACTTTGATCAACAATAGCATACCCAAAGGGGGTTGGTTGTAAAACCTAAGCCAAAACCTGAAGCACTATGGTTTGGAATCATGTCAACCCAATCAGTGTTCAGTGGTCACTTATAATGGTCATTTTCATCACTTTTCTATTATTTATATTACAGCTTCAATACAACCATGCGTGATGCGTGAGGAGTATCATTCCGAATTTTACTTTCTTCTTCTTTTTGTTCTCCCACCTCACCCCACTTGTTTCCATGCATTAACATTGAGACCATCACTCCGTTATGAACATCCATCCATACGGCCATACATATAATACCTACTATTTGTACTTGTCCTACATTACATTCTACTTATTACTATCATTAAATCCTACTGCCCTGTTCCCAGTCTATCTGGAGTCGGCGCAGTATGTTTCCTCTTCCATTCATATAGGTCAGACTTCATCAAGCCATCCACTCCCTTTTGATTCATATCATCCATCACACCATAAAGGTGCTAGTAGTGGCCTATTGATGACGGCCGCCTTGGTCGAATGCTCAGATTGCTGGGTATTGGCCAAGAGGTCCCGGGTTCGAATCCTGGTAGGGGCAAACTTTGTGATGACCACAAATGTTTGTTTCCGAGTCACGGTTGTGTATATGTTTATGTAGTATATTTTCTACATTTATATACATAATTATATTAAAAATATGTCCGTCATCTAGTATCCATAACACAAGTGCTTAGGCTACTTACTTTGGGCTAGATGATAGGTGTGACTGTAAAAATATTTATTTATTTTATTCTACATTACTTTGTTCGCTCCCAGGCCAGCATAGAAGACTTTAATCGTATAATAATTATTGTTTTGTGTTCTTAGGTTCGCGTTCACAGTCCTATCGCCTGAGGCGCAACGGAGCCGCGAATGGAGACTGTGGGCTACGACGCTGTGTACCGCCACCTGCAGGTATGCACCGACCATTGCCGATTGAAACGCACTCAAACCTAGTGTCTGTAATAGTTGCATGCTAGAGAAATTACTATGTTTGCAATTGCATTTCTGATTAATAAATTCATTTTAAATTTCCTATAAGTCTATTAACAAGGTTACCTGGAAGATTATTGCTAATAGTATTGTAGCAGAAGGACATAAATCACAGAGGTGTTGTCGCTGCAAGATATTTATTGAGTCTCATACAAGACATATAGAAAACATCATATTTGAAAATATACAAATATATGTCAAAAAAAAAGGCTGCCAGTGTGTTTTATTAAATAAATATATAAAAAGGTTTGGCCGAACAAATACAAAAAGCAATAAGGCCTAGTGTCCATGCATGTCCATTTTACTGTGTTTTATATTAATTATTGTTGCTGTGTGTGATCCAGAGTTATCTCTGCTTTCTCGATAGATGGCGTGGCGCGGCGGGTTCGTGGCGTATACTGCGCGCTGTGAACGGGCCTTTACCGGCCACTGCGCTCCAGGCCGCCGCGCGCTGTCTGCATCTACCCCAAGACTACTACAGGGTAAAATATTGTATTGATTTTCAAAGTTACCAATCTAAAATTGTCAAAACTCCCATAATTTCAATTATGTACGATATTTAGGTCTTTCTTCGTCTTCTCTTTAACTTTTTTCTTTGCTTGAGCAGTAAGAAAAGGTCATTGGATGGATGAACAAAAATATATGTATTATCTCGAGTTCCTTCGCGCTTCGGATGCCACGTTATGACGCTGGTCCTGCTTAAAGCTCCAATAATGAATCCAATAATCTGCCCTGGATCTGCCTAGTGGATTATGGCTCATTCTCCATATTTTTATATACATATAATGACTCTCAAAAGAAGTATCTGTCACAAAGATTTTGGTGGTTAGAAAAATAATTTCGAAAAATTATGATCTTGAGGCGGGAATCGAACCCGCATCCGCTGCTATCCGGGCAGGTGCCTGACCGCTCGGCCACCCAAGACACTAATTAACTTGCCGAAATTCTTCTAACCTTTACACTTCACGTTGTAAGCCAACGGGTACCCTCGCAATGTAGAAATAAATTTCAAACATTCCAAAGCAGATATTTTTATAAATACCGAGCGTTCGGTTAAGCTTGGGTTTGCTTTATAAACTATTAAATTTTTAATTTTAACATTATATAAATGTTAGAAAAATTAGTACATGGTGGTTAGAAAAAGAATTTTGAAAAATTATGATCTTGAGGCGGGAATCGAACCCGCGTCCGCTGCTATCCGGGCAGGTGCCTGACCACTCGGCCACCCAAGACACTAATTAACTTGCCGAAATTCTTCTAACCACTAAAATCTTTGTACTAATTTTTATAACATTTATATAATGTTAAAATTAAAAATCGAATAGTATCTGTCACCTTTAGTAACGTCAATTTTTTTTTCAGTTTAAAGAACTATTCAGCGATTACCGGGGAGCGGCAGCAGCATTGGATATTATCGCACTCAACGCCGCGTGGGTACCAAGAGCAGACGAGGACTTAGTACATTACTTCAACGCTGTCGACAAGCAAACGTAAACAGCGCCATCTATTAGAGACTGCAGTAACTACAACAATCAGCCAAGCAACTATTCTGAAGTGTAATGAGCGCCATCTGTTAGTCAGTAAGAAAACTTGTGCGATGTTGCCTATTGAGGACAAATAGTTTCTTAACCAACACGTAAAGTTTGTACAATGATATTTTGTAGTTTTGGTTTAGAATTGAAAACGCCAAAAAGAACGCTAAATAAGTCAACAACAAGCTCAAAAAGTACATACATAACTGAAAGACGGGTGAAATAAGAAATAATATAACATAATGCTTTCTCGCAACATAACTGAACTAGTCTACCCGTCATGGCTGAATTATTAAATAAAATTTGTTTGACAACGGAAAATAGGCTCGCCCAGTATTAGATGGGGCCTACCTATACCTATAGCTAGCGAAATTTGGGTGTTAATACACCTACCCACCTCGTCGGGGTAAAATACGCACGATTTATGATAATGACAATGAAAAGGAGAGCATATTCAGTAACAATCCACTGGGTAATTGTTATTGTTTACAACGCCATCTATTGCCAGCTAATAAAACTACTCAATGTAAACATAAAAATACTGGAACATTGAGTAGGGCACAAGGTAATAAAGAGACCAGATTTACAGAGATTTCATCTAGTAAAAGTAATAACATTAGACAATGAGCTCAAAGTTTATATTGATACTAATAAAATTACACGGTACATACATCAACTAGATTGTAGTAAACATTTTTAAAATAGCAGTCATACGATAAATACGCAAATGCAATTTCAAACCTACCAATGCTACTGCGCAGGTTTTCCAATGGTATGGTCTGTTGAAGAAACTTCAGGACACTTCTTAAGCTATAAATATGAAAATACCATAGCTCCTAACTTCAATAACACAACAGGTTCATTGGTTAATTAATATTGCATCAATTAGTTATCTTATAACGTAAGTTACGACCTTAATAAAACTGTCTCGAGTATTTATTTGACGTAGAAAATAAATGTCATACGCATCATTTTTGTTACTAGCATTTGATACATTGTAACTTAGGTAGGTAAACTGAATTAACCTCTATACACTTTTCTTTTAATTTTTAACAGTTTGTTATAAAACGTTTTTAACAGTCAGTTACAGTCAGTTTCATCAAAAACATTAGGGAGAAAAATCAAATAATGTGAAAATAAAAATTAAGATAATTCCATACCTATCACCTTTAATTCATACTTTAAAAACATTCAACCACTATCAACCTCAATAATATAAAGTGTAGTATTTTGCGAGCTACTGATGTGGCGCCATCTTTGTTATTATAGGAACTAAATAAAATTGATGTGAATGTTAACAGTGCCATCTATGCCATAAGATTTCCGTGCATTTTCCAGTAAAATCTTAGTGTGTAATAGCGACATCTATACTTAAGTAACGACGACTAAGTAGTCGCCCTATTGTTGTAATGCCCTTTCTTGTGTATTCGTTTAAATATAGGAAAATATATGCCCCAATTTGGTGAACATATCTCTCCAATGCTATGTGTTAGTTTAGATTTTCGTGACAAATGCACGATGCGCAAATATAACCCTTATTAAAAGCAATAAAACACAATAATCTCTACATATCCTCAATGATATTAAAAAAGCTAATAGATCATTATTTATTGTAATATGTAAATAGCGCTGTTTTATAATCTGTTACAGAAATTGTATTTTTAAACGCATCAGTATGCCCGAAACCTGTATAACAGTACAATCACACTTGCTAGATACTTTTGTAAATATCATTTCTTTATTATAGGTCAAGCACTTTAAGGCTTTTGAATAGATTTTTAAACGTAATAAGTTATGACTTATGGCACAATAACAAATGTTAAATATTTAAGCTCAAGAGCCGCCCTCAAATTTTACTAATTTAAATTCGTCCGCCGTCTTATTGTTCCTCTCTTCAAGTAACTGTTTCCGTTATTCGAAGATATCTGGTTTTATTTAGAAGGCGGTAGTCACTTCAGCTGTCCGATATCTAGCACAAACCGAAAACAATGCGAAATAGTCTAGCTTCGTCTTCTTTGATAAGATAGCCAGCCCCTCTGTGGTTGAGGGTACCAGGTGAAGCTCGATTCCATCTTCGGTCTTATCGTCACTTACCATCAAGTGAGTCTCAAGCTAAAGCCCTATAAATAAATTTTCACTCAACCAAAATTTAAAATTCACGGCGTATGAGCTGTTTTTTTTTTGTATCGCTATCCCATAAGTGTTTTATAATTTATTCCCCATGACATGACGTTAGTCGCGTCTCAACTTGCAGTATTAGCTATTTAAAATAATTAAAAATTAAATAAACTACAAATAATTAGTTTGATCACAGTTATTTGCGCACTGATTAGAGTTTAATTAAATAAATTGCTATTATGAACTTACAAAAAATAGAATTTGCTGAAAAGTTGATTATGTAGTTAAGTAAGAGACCGTACATAATAATTTATGTGATCAATTGCTTTGTCATTGCTCTTAGTAGTTAATGTGGATTTTTCAGTGTCACTGTGTTATATTCTGATTAAGGTCCTTTAGCTATAGATACCAAAAAATATTCAAAATAGTTATAAGTATTTACGTCCTCTGATACCAGGAAGAGTTTGAATCTTTGTAGCTGGTTAGTAAAACGCGTGGAGTATTGATAAATTTCTGTTCGAATACTACTTACCTATAAACTGATCTTAGTCATCAAGATACTTTTGCATGGGGCATTCCACTTCAATATCTTAAATTCTATTTGTGATTGTCCCGCGCTGGGCGCCACTTGGTGAATAGCGCCCAACGGGGGACAAACGTGAATTTTCGACTTTCAATTCACTTATCCTTTTTCAATGTCGAATAAGATTAGCTTTATGTTCAGTTGATAATTTAAGGTTATTTAACCTGGACATGTGACAAAACAACGTGTCTAGGGTTCTGTGAACTTTTCTATCGACACAAGAAGTAATAACTGCTTCGATAACTGTTTATTAAGTTGTGTTTGCTTTGTAAAAGAAATTATAGCGAAATTATACCCGACTCGTGATGTCTATATGTACGTAAACAAGCTCATTCTAATGTGTTCGTTGCACAAACGAATATACTGTGTTGTATGCTCCTAACCGTCAAAATGTGTAGAGATGTCCCTAGAAAAATTGACGCCTGATGACTGTTGACGAATGTCCAAGCGATATAAATGTCCACTATACTTGGTACGTAGTATTTAAATAGTCTGTTTTTGATACGGCAACTGAATGTGCTTCGAATTTCTGTAAATGCTTGTGTCCTTATGAAAATGGTGGCCCTTACTATGAACTCTGGATGTTAAGATTGGAGTGAGACAACTCTATACGCAGTGTAGAGCGCCGTCCTTTTCCGCCGGATGGCTTTCATAGTAAGGCCGCCAACCTCGAGAGTTACCATTAATATTAGTGTTTACCTAATTAAGATAGTCAAAACTTTTGCTAGTCGTGACCAAAGGATTATAAAAGACGTTTTGTATATTTTTGTAGTGTTTGAATACGACTTTTACATAAACGTGGAATTTGTAGTGAATAAAACTTTTTTAAGTGAACAATCCGACCAGTAGAACGATTTATCAAAGTTGCTATAAAGTGGAAAATTAAAAAAAAACGTTTGTTTTTTTCTGTCAGAGCGCAGCAAAGAATTTCCTGAATTTAACTTAGATTTTTTAAGTCATTGTCCATCAGTCCACTCGTTCGTTTGAGGGAATACAATCACAATTTCCTTTCTTGAAACAATTGTGGTGCAAAAATGAAAAAAAAAAAAAGTATTTTTATAAAAGTTTGGCAATTATACTTCAGTCATTAAAAATGGTTAATCCCCTTTATGTAAGTATTCGTCTTCATTATTCGACATTATAAGATATTAATATTTATGGGATTTCAAATGAAAGAGAATTCAATTTTTTAACTACTTAAAGATTATTATTTAGCCTTATTTTCCTTGCAATACATGCAATTTTTAAGTACAGTGCGACAAACTTAACTAATCAGTTGGTGGTGGCGCTAGTGGTAAGGAAATAGTGATATAGAATTGTCAAATGTGTGATAGAAACTATAGTTCCAATTTTTGCCGACTTGCCAGATAAGTTGGTGGCACTATACTATGACAGCATCTTTGTAAACACCAAAAAATCGTTATTTCACTGTAGCTTTGAACGAAACATCTGTGTTTTCACGATTTCTGAGTGCAACCACCCTTTAAAAGTGGAAGATGCTTGTATTGTTGGGACAAACATAAGGTTTTGAGGTTATAAGTGTTTTAAAAATAACATTATGTAAAAATTATGCTACCCATATATGATTTCTTCTTCATTTTTGAAGCATCATCTTCTGTCCATTCTTATATATTCTAGGACTATGATATAAGTAGACTCAATGTAACTATTATAATATACTATTACAACGTATAAAGATTTTGTATTTGCTTTTGTAATAAACTTTCCGAACGTATTTGTTATTTTATTTGATATGCGTTTTATTGTTCACCTAACTAGCCTAACCAACGAAGACTTCCATGCTGGCCAGCCCCTCTCGACAGTGGCCAATCTATTCTATCTAATCTAATCAGTGTCGTAAATTCGACTAAGTGATATTAACCGATGTAGATCAAAAAAGTCTTGGGACACCCGAATGGTGGAGGGCAGACCACCGATATATTTTTTTTTGTGATTTATATATAATAAATAAACTGAATCATATTACATTTTTAAGCTTACAAGTTTATATATCTAGTTTTTTTATATTACAATTTAAAATATAAAAAGGCTGATGACACGCAGGACTGATGTTTACCAGGTCATGCGTTATTTCCCTTAGGGTGCTATAAATCATTCTACAAATGTTTAGCCTTACAGGAAGACCGTTACTCGGAGGGTTCAGTAGCTCTTTGACATTAACTATAATTGTTTATTGACATGTTCACAATGCGACTACAATTTCTCGATTATCGAGGTACCACTTAGCATGAACAATAAAAATTGCCAATTATTTCTACCTCAACCGGAAAAGAAAATCATTACAAGTTATTTCTTATATCAGTCGTGTAATACTAATATCATAAACTATGTCCAAGCCGCGGGTTTTTTTACCACACTTTTGTTGGTGCATGCCAATTACTCAAACTCGCTACTAGATGGCGCTGTCTACCAGGGTAACTTTGAAAGTAACGCCAGTGACTGAGAGAGTGTGGAGTATAAGACTTTGATGTTTTGGTCATGTTATGCGAAGAGATGAAAGCTACGTTGGCAGAAGAATGTTAGGAATGAACGTGGAAAGACGTAAAAGGGGAGGGAGACCAAAGAAAAGATGGATGGATTGTGTAAAGGAGGATAAAATATGATAGCGAGAGGGGTGGATGAGAAGTTGGTGAAGGATAGAGAGGAGTGGAAGAAGAAAACATGTTGTGCCGATTCCACCTACAACGGGATAAGGATAGGGCGAAGATGTAGTTGTGACACATGCCTTTGGTTGGTTAGTTACGTAATCTCTCTACGAAAAACCTACTTAAACATGGTTTATGAAAAGACGAACAAACAGATGTAGTGTGCTAGTTAATATTAGTTCTTTGACATCAAATATCAAGAATATCATTAAATATTGGGTAGTTGTCGACGTGAAACGCTTGTAAAAGCCGGGCCTTAGAACAATAGGTGTACAGTACACGTCTTGCTATGTATAAAACTATTAACCTAAAGTACTAGTATAATGAAAAGCAACCATATATTCGTATTGAACATAGTAGTTTTAGGTGAGTGTATTACCGAAACGAAAACCCCACCATAATCGGATAGTGTAAAAGATAATATGAATAATGTTCTCTTAAATTTGTACGAGATTCAACAGCCGCACTCAGAGACGTCAATCAACTTTAATGAGTACTTAATGCCAAAAAAATAGATTTAAATGTAAATCATCAACAGCGACTAGTTTTGAATGGGCATGAAGACTAATTTTGAAAAACTACACCATGTTTTTCTTACGTGTCTACTTTACCCAAAATAAATTATATTTTTGTAAAATCTATCGATTTTGATAGAAAAAACATGTTTTGAATAATGTAATTTAAAATAAGCAATGGCGTCTGTGTGACGTCACTATTCCGTAAAAAAGCCAGTTTCTATATTAAACTAGTGAATTTTATTGGCAAATAAAATGTCAAAATGGAGATAACTAAATAATGACGTCACGCGCATTACTAAGTTTTGTATTTTTAAAAAATAAATATCAATCACAAGTATAATCTGATAACAGGTGACTATTAACGAATCTCCTTATCCTAAATTATTAATATACATCATTATATCAGTGATTCTTTGTTAGTGTCATCATCTCTATTGTATTTTTTTGTAATATGTACTTACTTATTAACGTTAATTGACGTCTCTGAGTGCTAGGTGTTGACATACACAAGTCATGCCTATTTAGCCCCTAAGGAATAGACAGGTGTATCAATACCATGGAAATAGGTGCCATGTCATAGGTGGCGAACCATCTATCGGGCACGTACGCAGTATATTGCTAATTGGTATAACTAGCAATATACTGCCATTGCTCTGCCGTCATCGAACAACTTAGTTTAGATGTTTAGCTTATTATTAGTTAACACTTTACAGCGGCCGTGTAAAGTCAAAAATAATAACAATACACACGGGAGAAATTGGAATCTACTCTGCCGTCACCACACGACACATCAAATGGAGAGACCTATTCTGGCTTCAACCTTAGCTTTAAAACTTTTACCTTAACTTTAGCTTAGCTTTAACGAAAAAGATAAGTCTTTTTCGTTAAAGACTTAGCTTTAACCAAAAAAATATACTAATCATTCCAGTTACTGTACCGGTGTCGTACGCAAACGTTTACCTGCTTTCCTTCGCTAATAGCAATGAAGACATTCAAAACCTAATTTCCGAATACGTTGACGGACCCTTACCGAAAAGGGGAATCACCTACCAGAGATTAAAGAAAACGCCCAATTTAATTGATCCACTCACGGGTGCTGTAAGAAAGAGGTGCACATTCGCTGATTTTGTCTCTGGTACAGAGTCACAGAAACTTCGTTGCCTAAAGACAATTAAAAACAAATCATATCACCAAAATGGCGCCAAGTCCGACTCTAGGCAGCAACTAACCGACTCTGCGTATTTCGGTGATCAGTTTTATCACGACAACGATTTCTCTCAAGGGTCAAAGGGAGAGAGCGAGTCATATTCATTGCGCCAAAGCAGATCGGAACCGGATGACATATCTATTGATTACTGGGATTTCAGATACATGAGACCAATACATCTTACACCAAGCAAACTTCCAAAGACAAGTCGAAAGAGGAACTCGGACCGCAAGCCGTCGATTAAAAAACGGAATATGAACGTCGAAATACCAGATGACGACTACGATTCGGACCAAGAGCCGAAGCGATTCCAAATAGTAAACAACAAAAAGAAGAAATTAAAAAAACACGTTCCGAACAGTGATCATGCTGATTATTCATCGTCTGTGGAGGAACAGTTCTTGGAGAATACGGACGTAGATTCTGATGGCTCGGATGAAGCATCGGTTGAAATTCAGAAACCGATACGCGACAATTTGCTAAATTCAAACGCAAACTCTGAATTCACCGACTCCTTGGTTGAAATCGCGAAACCAAAACGCGGGAAAGTTAAAAACGTCAAAATTGACACTTTGAGTTCAGATTCCGAATCTGTGGAGGACGAGGAGATTACCAAAAAAGAGTTCTATTTGCAAGGCAATAAGGTAATAAATTCCGTTTCGGACCGTAAAGACGAAGACTACAGGCGTAGATTGGCATCGTTTCTGCCAAAGAGGTTTCATTGGGATGAGGACGACATTCATAATCTAGGTTACTTTTGGTTCGACGGGCCTCAAGGAAAATACCCATACTACGCTGTTCGCCCATAAATACTTTTGACACACCTGGCCATGAAGTGGACTTTTTTGCCCGCTACACGTACGAGAAATCCTACTTTCTGGTCGGGGGGTGACATAAAACTATGATCTTGCCTCGGGCGATAAAAAAGGAGCCTTAGGTCGCATTTTAAACGTCAAATACTAGCGATCTGGAGGCATTCTTTGTTTTATTTGCCCTTGGTATATAATCTACTATTTGTTATTGTAATTATGTAGGTTGTAAATAAACAAAGTAAACAATTTGGATTCGGTTTTATTGCATTTTGATTTTTTCAGATGTTTAATCAATATTATACACACATACAGATCACTCCTTTTTATCCTCAACGAAATGTATACGCACTTACGCACCCGCGGGATATGTAGGGGTGGTGTCATGTATTCTGCTCCCCCGTCACCACACGGCAAAAATAATCTACAACAATATTAAAGGCTATGATGGAACTGACATATCATCATGAATATAATGATAATAAAAAAACAATTTTAAAATTGAAGGTTTACGCCATTAATTCATCCCAATACAGTTTGCAAAACAATGCATGCAATTTTTTCCATTAGTACTAAACCTTATTACAAATCGCTAAGGTTTAAATTATGGAACCAACTATTTTATCACTGTCCAGAATTAATTGCATAAGAACGCCAGTCAGCTTTTTTTTAACCCGGCGTGAGTGAGGTGAAAAATTGTTACACCAGCTATGAGGTGGGTATGACATACCCTTATATAGAATTGTCTATAATGATAACTAAATTGACTTAATAATAATACTTATTACTGAAATATATTAATGGCATTAGGGAAAGCACGTGCTGGTCTGAGAGCGAACAAATAACGTAGAATAGGCCAGCCCCGACTCTCCGATGGGTGTCGTAAAAGTCGACTAAGGGAGATTGCCCGGTGTAGACCAATAAGCACTTTATGGCACCCGAATGGTGGATGGCAAACCACCAACAACAGCATACCCAAAGAGGGTTAGTGTCAGGCAGGCGGCCGGCTGTAAAACCTAAGCCATAACTTTGAGCAGTATGGATTGCAATGTTGTCATTCCAATCATTCTCTCCGTTCATCGGTCTCTCGACATGGTCCGTTCCGTCTCTTTTCTATACATTCATTCGTCACTAGCACATTTACGGTGTGATGGATGATATGAATCAAAAGGGAGTGATGGATGACCACGTAAAATGATAAAATAACCCACTTCTAGTTGCAAAAGTATTTATATTTCTATAAAAACTAAAGTTTAAGAAAAAAATCAAAAATATTTAGAAACTATGGCTCAATGTCTAAAAATTTTCGGAAACTGAGGTCAACTGTTACACAGAAATAAAGAACAAATCTGTTTTATATAATTTAGCTGCAGAAAAACATAAAACATTCTAAAATCTTCATTTATTTATTACTATAAAAACTGCTCTTTTTCGAAGCAGTTTTCTCAAAAAAAAAGAGCATGCTTCATACATTAGAGCTATTCGCATGTGATATCTTTATGTCTTTGGCAGTAGGGCAGTACGTACATCTAACATACTTTCCCACTTCCTTGGGAGGTCACATTGATGATGGTTCTCCCAAATGCAGAGCTATTCTCTTTCGCGTTTGCGTAGAAAGGCGATCATTGCTCTATATTTGGCGGAGGCTGTCTACTATCTAAGACTAGCCTTATATACGAAAGAAATCACGTCGTTTTGTTTTGGTTTTGTGATTTTCATGCAATTATTATTATCGCTGCCATATTTAGAAAGTTATAAAATATTATCAAAGGCCAACGTTTACTATTGCGTGAAACGTTCAACGTTTCATAATATGATGCACTCAACTCAACAGCTACATCCACGATAGTCATCTGTCGAATGTTGAATATAACCGTGGGCGTCCTCTTCGTCAAAATCCCATTCCGACTGATCCCCTCGCTACGTTGACAGTAGTGATCAATTTCTCCATCAATCCCTAATTCGCCATTTTCATCGCTTATAAGCAATATCCTGCTTTTAAAAGTTGAGCGAGCCGTTTCTTATTTCCTAATATGACAGTTTGTAGTTAACGCACCTAAATATAAGTAAATTTAATTATTGTACGCATAAAAATAAAATATAACCACAACACAAAATAGTTACACCGACTATGAGGTCGGTTTGTGGACCATGTAGTTTACTCCACCGATGGCACAACACTGTTATTGTCGCTTAAAATCACTTCCCGCATCACCCCTCCAGCTACTGAGTCAGCCGAGTTCCAGCAATCGCAAAGTTAATAGTTATTTGTTGTACGTGAGTGCAAAGTTGTTTTTTAACCGCGTGCTCAATTTTGATGACCGAGCTAGCGAAGGATTCAAAAATTAGAATCCTGAGCGATAGCGAGGGAATTAAAAGAGCACAAGGTGAAAAATCTTTGCACTCGAGTGCAACACGTAACTTTTCATCCCCCCAACGAGGAAATTGCAAAATACAAAAAAAAATACAATCACAACAGTTTCAGTGTTCACCCAGAAACTTCCACAACACCCTCCCATTAACCCAAACACACTCTCAACACCCACCCAGAAACACCCACAACATTCACAACCGCAATACACACCCATCCACTCAGACACACCCATTCATCCAGAATCACCCACAAAACACCCATTCACCCAGAAACACCCACAAAACACCCATTCACCCAGAAACACACACAAAACACCCATTTACCCAGAAACACCTAGTCACCCAGAAACACCCACAAAACACCAATTCACCCAGAAACACCCACAAAATATCGAATCACACCCACAAAACACCCATTCACCCAGACACACCCACAAAACACCCATTCACCTAGACACACCCACAAAACACCCATTCAGCCAGACACACCTCCAACACCCACCCAGCCACACCCGCAAAATTTATCCAGACACACCTGTAAGTACCTAATAAAAAATCCCTAATGGTGTTCCGAGACGGTCAATCAGCTTGAGTCAAGCACGTTGATTTTCTGTATGTTTTTGTTCCGTTGCTAGCGTAAACAAATCAAACAAACCTCAAAAGCTTTTAAATGCTTGACTCAAGCATCAAGCAAGCATTGTAGACGATCAAAATGTTTAAAGCAAGATTGACGCCAAGCTGATTGACCGTCACGGAACTCCAAGGTTTTAACAAATTTATGACGTGAAAAGAAAATGGCGCGCGCAAAGCAAATTACAAAAAAAGTACACCAAGAAGGTTCCGAGTCTGAGTTTTTAACAAATTAAAATAGGTTGCATGATAATTTCAGCACCATGGAGGTAGAAATAAATAGGTATAATGATGTTTTGAATTCACAAACTCATTGCACACGATGTTCTAAATTGAAATTTACTTTAACCTCTAGAGGATAAAAACGGCTTTTGCACTCAGATATCGAAGAGCAAAAACGCTTTTTCCGAGATGGTGGGTTGAAAAAAATATTTACAGTTTTACAAGTCGGTGGGTATGAGATACCCGACCTCACTCACGCCGGGTTAAACTAAAGTAGACTAATTTGAAATCAAGATTTCAATTAATAATTTACCACTGCCCTGTGAAGGGCCAATTGCATAAGAACTAACGTTAGTTTTCCTGAAACTAAAGTCGACTAATTGGAAATCAAGATTCAAAATAGTATTTAACCACTGCCCTGGTAAGGGTTGCATAATGGGTTTATTGCATACGAACTAAAGTTAGTTTTCCTGAAACTAAATTTACATACATGGCAGAGGTGAACCAGCACCCACGCTTCGCCAATTATGCTAGGTTCCATGTAATAGGTGGCGAGCCTATTGCCATTTATCGGGCACAAAAGTCGCAGTAGGTACATAGCTAGATGGTATAGGGAGGAACGTTGCTGCCCATTCCTCATCACTGATTTACGGAAGAGATTTGGGGTGGTGACAATTGTATTCTACTCTGCCGTCACCACGCGGCCAAACTTAAGTTGACTAATTAAAAATCAAGTTTTAAATTACTATTTTACCACAGCCCTGTAAAGGGTTGAGATTGCACAAAAACTAGTTAGTTTTTCGGAAACTAAAGTCGAATAATTTACTTTTCGTTAAATAATTTATTTGAAGCCCTTAAGGTACAAATTAATACTTTACCACTGCCATGTAAAGACACAACGCGAGCACAAGAACTCAAGTCAGTTTCTACAAAACTAAAGTCGACTAATTTACCTCATTCCTTCCGCTGGTATATGGATCTACGGCAAATTTTCTTGTTCATAATACGATGTCAACTGCTCCTCGAATCTGTTCTTCTGACACACTTCTCTGACGTGCCTGTTCAATTTGTTCTTTCCCTGCAAACGCGAAAAAAAACATAGTAATAACATTCTCCTTCTTCAAAGCAACGGTGGAAAAAAAACCCTTTATTATGCAGCCAGACAGATCAAATCCGTAGAGATTTAAAATCTCTACGGATTTGATCTGTCTGGACATGCCATACAGTCAAAAATTATTTAGTCAAATAAAGTGATCGAAACGTCGGGTTAAATAATAAACACCCAAATTATACGCGAGTCTTATCCGTAAAAGTTGTTTTCTTTCAAATGTAGTGCTAGTGCAAATAGAAGGGAACATTAGTGAGATAAACATTTAATAAATTTAAATTCTTCTTGACAATAACAACAAAAGTAAATATTTTATTTTCCTTACACACTCTACATTATAAATATTGAGAGATTGTAAACTGTCGAAAAATTAAAATAAATATTTAATCCTGCCTGAATACCCTCGTTATACAAATAATTTTCAGCACCCTGACCTTGAAAGAGGCACCGCACATGTGACACACGGCCGCCTCGCCGCTGTGGTGCGTCCGTCGCGGCGGCCGCGCGACAGTCGCATGCGTCGACATATGCACCGACAACGCACGCTTGTTCGGACAGACACGCGGACATTGCGGGCATGGCAGACTGTGGAGCAAGGGGGTATTTTCGATATTCTATCAATCTTAATAAGAACCAAGCAAAAATAGAAACAGCTTGCTACCGCTGAATACATATTTTTTTAATATTTTTATAGAGAATACATATAATATACTACTTAAAAATCGCATACACAAATCACTAAACAATAAGCTAGTAGAAATAGTACGGTTTTTTTTAAACTTCGACCTCCAATATGTGTAAAACGATTTAGTTTGTGGTACCTACGGTAATTTACGATATAGTACAAAAAAGTAAGTAAGTAGTATGTTGTCAATTACAATTGCGTACCTCTATATTGCTCGTATGTATTGAAGATTTAGTTTGTGGTACGGTATAATAAAAAAAAACTACCTCAAAATGTACCTAATGTCGTCAATCGCGTACCTGCCCTTCTGGTGGACGTTCCTATGGTGGGCCAGGAGATTCTTCCGGCTGCCGTAGGTGGTGCCGCATGTGACACACACGTGGAGCTCCGGCGCCTCCGTGTGCCTTCTCCGGTGCTGTTTTAGGGTGTACGGGCTGCTGAAGGTGGCTGAGCAGTCTTCGCAGTTGAACTTTCTTTGTATGTGTTTGCTGTAAGCACATAATAATTTATACGAGCTCGATGGGGCTTTTTTTATTTCAATATTGTCGTTTCACCTTTATAGTGCGACAATTTCGTGCGCGACCTGCCTGCGGGGTAAGAGACGGTGGCGGGGACGCGGCACTCTAGCGGGTGATGCGGGGAGGAGGGAAAACTCGTGCAACACATATAATAATACCTCAGACCCCTAAGTTCTCTCACCCCGCAGGAAGGTCGCGCACGAAGTTGTCGGACTGTACTCTACATGAAATCTATCGTAAACATTGTATTTTTATATTTTTTCTTATTCTATTACTATACTACATTATTTACTTTTTTTACTATATTATTTAATTTATTTATTTTATTACTACATTATTTAATTTATTTATTTTATTACTATTTCTTTATTACATTTAAGATACATCCAAAATCATATTTCTAAACATTATTTTTTTACAATATAAAACATTAACATACATACATACATACATAAATCACGCCTATATCCCCGAAGGGGTAGGCAGAGGTGAACTAGCACCCACGTTTCGCCAATTATGTTAGGTCCCATGTAATAGGTGGCGAGCCTATTGCCATTTATCGGGCACAAAAGTTGCAGTACTATTGCTAGGTGGTATAAGAGGAACGCTGCTGCCCATTCCTCATCACTGATTTATCCTTAGTCGTCTTGTACGACACCCACGGGAGAGATTTGGGGTGGTGACAATTGTATTCTACTCTGCCGTCACCACACGGCATAAAACATTAAAACATTTAAAAATACAAAAATGCAGTTCCCCGTCGGTAGCAAGATCAGGGTCCCGGCTACCGGTGGTTAAGGATCCAGAGACAGGAACCTCCTCACTATACGCGCCGTGTCCAGAAGTACTGCCTTCCGCATCTGCCTCTTGACCCAACCACCTAGCGCGAGCCTCTTAAGATTATTATTACTATTATTATTATTACTCCTACTACTATTATACTACTATTTTATTATCTATTCTGTTGTATTATACGGTTTAAGCTCGCCACTTATTACATGGGATCAACATAATTGGCGAAGCGTGGGTGCTAGTTCACCTTTGCCTAACCCTTCGAGGATATAGGCGTGATTTATGTATGTATATATACGGTTTATATTACTCACATCATGTGCGTCCTGACCGCCGCGTGGTCCCCGTACCGCTTGCCGCACACGTTGCAAGCGTAGCTCCTGCCGCTGGTGTCCGAACGGTGGAACCGCTTCAGATGCTGCTGGAGACCCGAAGAGTTTCTGTTGAAGACGTCGGAGCAACCATTTGAAGCGATTCTAAGCTTTAACTGTCGCACTCAGAGACGTCAAATAACTTTAATCAGAACTTAACGTCAAAAAATCTCATTTAAATCTAGACCATAGACCCGGCAAAAATAGCAACTAGTTTTTACATACATACATACGTACATAAATCACGCCTATATCCCCGAAGGGGTAGGCAGAGGTGAACTAGCACCCACGTTTCGCCAATTGTTAGGTCCCATGTAATAGGTGGCGAGCCTATGGCCATATATCGGGCACAAAAGTCGCAGTACTTTGCTATTGCTAGGTGGTATTAGAGGAACGCTGCTGCCCATTCCTCAACATTGATTTATCCTTAGTCGCCTTGCACGACACCCACGGAAGAGATTTGGGGTGGTGACAATTGTATTCTACTCTGCCGTCACCACACGGCTAGTTTTTAATTGTCATTTTTTGACATTAAGTACTCATAAACGTTATTTGACGTCTCTGAGTGCGGCAGTGAGACTGTTTAATAAGGGTTGATTTTAATTTGATATACATACAAACTTAGCGAAGAATGATATGATATGAATCAATAGGTAGTGGATGGCTTGATGACATCTGAGCGATATTAACGGAAGAGAAAACTAAATGCGCCGTCCCCAGATACACTGGGAACAGGGCAGCAAGGAGAAGAAAAATCTAAATAATTAGACCCTATTATGATAACTAATATGATAAGATCGAATATAATAGGATATGTAATATAATTATTAAAATATTTTATGATATCTTTCATTAACTCAACTTCATGTAAAGGGAGGAACAAACTTGCTGAGTTTCTTGCCCGTTCTTCTCAGAACAAGGCCTCCTGGTAGTTTACGAACGGATGGTGTAGCTTATAACGTTAAGGGCCTGTTTCACAATCGACAAGCAAGTTCGAAGTAGCTTACTTTGCAGTGCAATTGACATATATTTCATATTACAACTGTCAAATGATCTGCGAAGTAAGCTACTTCGAACTTACTTGTCGATTGTGAAACAGGCCCTTAATATTTATCTTTTCGGTTCCAGTGTTTAACGTTATTTCTTTGACGATTCATGAGTGTATGTAATGTAATCATACCTTATATGAATAAACCATATTTTCATTTTCATTTTAATTTTATTAATTTTAAATAATTCTATCCTAGACTATTTTGGTTATGTTTGCTATAAGCACATAATATGAGCTCGCTAGAACAGTGGCATAGCACGCATAGCCTGCGATTGCGTAAACTAAGCAATGTCTCTATTAAGTCCGGTCATTGGATGGGTGACCAAAAATTTATCGTCTTGAGTTCTTCCGTACTTCGGAAGGCACGTAAAGCCGTTGGTGCCCGGCTGCATCTGCAGTCGGCAATACCCACCAACCCGCACTGGGCCAGCGTGGTGGGTTATGGCCCAATCTCCTTATATTCTTCCATGCATAGGGAAGGCCCGTGGCCCAGCAGTGGGGACATTAAAAGGGCTGGTAAGGAAGATGATAGAGTGAGATGAAAATATTATAATATATGTCACACCTGACCATGAAGTGGAATTATTCGCCCACCACGCGTACGAAAAATCCCACTTCCTGGTCAGAGGGCGACATATATAAAACTATGATCTTACCTCGGGCGTTAAAAAAAAGAGCCCCAGATCGCATTTTAAACGCCCCCGCCTTCAGCTTGGGCGTCTAAGGCTGGAGTTCACCAACACTTAAACAGGCGATTACAAGATAACCGTCAATTTATGACATTTTATCGTATGGAACAACTGTCAAAAACTGTCGGCTATTTTTATCACTCGTTTTACGTTTTGATGAACTCGAACCTAATATTTGCGATCTGAAACATTCTCTGTTTTATCGCTCTCGGTATATAATCTACTATTCTTTTCCCGTTGAGCTTTTCTCTACGGACTGTTAGGCCCACAGGCACTCACTTGAGCACCCTCCCGCACAGATGGCACGCCGCCCGGTCCCCCTGCCCGTCGCAGTCCTCCAGGTGCGCAGGCCTCCGCCTCCGGCTGACGAGGGCGCAGCACCGCCGGCACTGGTGCCTCTCGGAGTGCAGGCTCAGGTGCGCGCGCAGCACAGCCGGGTTGGCGAAGCGCAGGGTGCATATGGAGCATCTGTACTCGCCGTTGGACTGCGAAGTTTGACGGGCGGTTAGGTCAAGTGGCTCGAGGTATAAGCATGAATATTAAAAAAAAAACATTTAACACTTACAGGGAGATATCCACTGACCTCTATTATACATATACGCTGGACTGAATAGGAACGTCTACTAAAATGACAATTTTCTCTTGTGCCGATTTGAAGCGCCCCTCGAGCGGCAAGAGTAGGTACTAAATTTGACGTTTCTTGCTTGTATTTGACATTACAAATGCATCTCTAATATTAGTTCCGTGGACGTTCACCTTCGCACACCAGTGCCATCAGCGCCAAGATGGCGATAATCAAATTGGCTTCATTGTTTGGATGACAACCTTCAGTCCAGCGTACTTGTACAATAGAGGTTAGTGGAGACCTCCCTTTAATCTTCCATACATAGGGAAGGCCCGTGCGGCGTGCCCCAGCAGTGGGGACATTAAAAGGTCTGATGATTAACATGTTGATTTAACACTTGCATTCTGCCCTGCTTGACTGATTGTGAAACCGGTCCCCTGCCGAGAATTTTAGGGAAAAGTTTGCTAGATGTCAACGGACGATGGAGAGATGTTGCATGGGAATAAAACTTACTTAGTGAAAGACAAAGTCAGATATAAGAAATTAAATAAAGGCCCCTTTCATTCTTCGGTGTGTACTGGTTGACGTGCGCATTTTGTATGAAGCTACGCACCCGACCGCACGCGGAACAAACGAAAGCTACTATGAAGCTTCATACAATTTGTGACGGTTGGGTTGCATTTGCACGCAACCAGCGACACGCTGAAGCATGAAAGGAGCCTAAACACTGACCTCTAATAAACAAGTACGCTGGACTGAAGGTTGTCTTCCAAAAAATGATGCCATTTTGATAATCGCCATCTTGGCGCTGATGGCACTGGTGTACGAAGGTGAACGTCCACGGAACTAATATTAGAGATGCATTTTAACAAATACAAGCAACAAACGTCAAATTTAGTACTCTTGCTCGATGGTGCGCTTCAAATCGGCACAAGAAACATTTGACAGTTTAGTAGGCGTATTAAGTCCGGCGTACTTGTATATTAGAAGTCACTGGGCCTAAAGCTTCTTTAAAAACACGTCCATACCTCTTCGTGCCTCATCATGTGAGCTTGGTAGGTGTCTTTGAACAAGAAACCAAGGGCACAGTTGGCACACTTGAACTGCGCCTCTATGTACTTCTTGCCCTTCCTCTTGGCTTCAAGCTCCGCTTTCTGCTCTTCTGCGCTGAGAATGATCTTCTGAAACCTCTCCACTTTTTTAGAGCGACTCTTCTTCGTTGGCGGTTCTTCTGCTTTCAAATAAGCTTCTTCTTCTACCCGATCATCATCGCTGTGTTCTACCTCATTACTGGGATCTTCTTCATGTTTTATTCCTCCATCGTTGTTTTCTTCGCTATCTTGGATCAGTTGCTCTTTTAATTCTGCATAATCTTCGCTTTCTACGCTGTCATCTACAGGTTCATCTTGTGATTCCTCACAATCATCAGCAGGTATGTCAGTTTCAACTTTGAAATCGTGGTTGTACTTAGGAAAATCTTCGAAATCTTCGTGTAGCTGGACGTAATCGTTCAAGGGGGCTTTGTCACTATTATCAGCTGATGAGTCCTCGAAGTGATTGCACCGGTAGAATTTGGAACCCAGATTTCTGTTCGTGTGACTCTCGCACGCGTCGTCGCAGCACAGAGTATAGATCTCTGTATCGTTTCTTTGCAGATTTATGGTCCCCTTCTCGCTGTAACGAAACGTTACGGTCTTACAAAAATATACCGTCTGACAAGTTCGTGCGCGACCTTCCTGCTTTATGAGACAGTGGCGGGGATGTTAGCGGGGGCGGGTGATGCGGTGAGGAGCGAGTTTTTCTCCTCTCAGCATCGCCCGCCCGCGCTAGCATCTGGAGTGCCCGTCCCCGCCACCGTCTCTCATACTGCAGGAGGGTCGCGCACTAAGTTGTCGGACTATACTCACTGACCCGGCAAACGTTAGTTTACCCTTATGACCTATAAAAAACATCCTACAACCTATTCTCAGACCTAACTTGGTACACAAAAAATTCATAAAAATTGGTCAACCCGTTTCGGCGGAGTTTCATACCAAACACTGTGGCAAAAAAATACGTAATAACAAAATGTTGACCAAGTTGAAACTTTAGTCAATTTTAGTCAACTCAAGTTTAGCCAACTCAATTGGGAAATTTTTGCATTTTGATGCAAAATTTTTAGATTCTCTCTCTGTGTCTATCTAAGAACTATTTCTCTATGAGTGATAGTTGCAGAGTTATCAGGACTTTCTAGGCAGTTTTTAGAATACATGTTTCTTGTTTTTAAGATCATTTCGTAGATAAAGGGACATATTAAAATTCTTTACAATTTGTCTTAAGCCCAAGTGAATGGGGTATAGTAATACACTGCGATTTACATGCCTGATAATTGGTTATAGGTTTGCCCTCTATTACATATTCATGAAAATAATTGGCTACATGTGAGTGTGTTAATTCGCCCCTGCTTACCCCATCAGACATATATTGGAATGATTTTATGTATGCCCAATAAATGGCAATAGGCTCACCACCTATTACATGGGACCTAACATAATTGGCGAAACGCGGGTGCTAGTGCACCTCTGCCTACCCCTTCGGGGATATAGGCGTGATTTATGTATGTATGTATGAGTGTGCTTACCTAAACAGGACTGGGTACTCCAAGCTTCGCTTAAGACACACTGCCTTAAACATCCACAGCTTGTTAAGGACATGGCAGCATATGTAGCATAAGTGTGAGTCTAGGCAAAGCTGTGAACAAGCATTTATACTCTTTAGATCTAATTAAGACAGCAATGAGTAATGGGCAGCAGCGTTACTCTTATACCACCTTATACTGCGATTTACGTGCCCGAAACATGGCAAAAGGCTCGCCACCTATTACATGTCCCAATCCTAATTGGCGAAATGTGGGTGCTGAATCACCTCTGCCTACCCCTTCGGGGATATTGGCGTATTTTATGTATGTATGTATGTAGATCTAATTATCCACTTCATCCTCCTTAAGAGTGCTTCTTAGCAGCTAAATCCCTATGTTCATTGCTAAAAAGACCTTGGCTCTTTTTTTGATGTTTGTGTTTTATTTACTACTAGACACTAACATTCATCCCTACAACATCTCGATATTTATCCCGCATATCCTCGTTGGTCTCAGCATTAACTGTACTATGGCATATAAAACAAAGAAATGAAGACATCTTCCGAAAATACCACACGGAATATCACAAAATCACAATTTTAATTTATTAATTAGCAATACAAACAAAATACTATGACTTGTAAACAAATATGAAGTTAGTTACAAAACAGTTGTCTGCAGTCAGTCAACTCTGTCAAAAGACAATCAACAGCTACGTTCAGAAATTAATGTTTCCTGATACAAAAAAATTAACTTTCTGCAATTTTAACTATTCTTTATTCACAGTGTATATTAAGCGATTTTGCTTACTTTTATACAGCTTTTTCAACCGTATTCGTATGTAATAAATTATTAAAAATATTGAATGATTAGTCTAGTAAATTAGTATAGTAATCGAACCAAATTTTGAATATTTATTATTATTACTGATTTCAGAAACAAAAAGAACCCACTTTTAATTATTGGAAATGAGATTGTGGCTTAATAAAAAAAAATTGATGGTAATATTTTTGTCTTTGAATTGATTCGCATGGCAAACAATTTATAAAGTTAATCGATATTTCAATTAGTCAAAATAGCGTGTGTCTGTTTCAATTACTTATTTTCCCCACTCTATTAACCACAGACTAATTCTCTAATTTCGTTCGTCCATGACACGCTGTGTGTGTGTGTGTGTATTATCTTATCTGTGGTGAATTAAGTATTTTCACGTCAGAAACGCGAAAAAAGGATAAATCAGCTCCACACACAGCACAAATTTTTAAAACAAATAGCTTTTCATTAGTGCAATCAAATCAAACGTTATTTGTTCTTGCTTTAAGCGCACCGTCAGTTCGTAAAAGTGTGTGTCGTAATAGTTGCCGCATATTACTAGAACATGGTCTTTGAACTGTTAATTTGTAGCCGCTACACGGCGAAATTGGACCAAACTACTAGTAATTAGGACGTTTGCGCCTCCTCCGTAGTGCGTGCGACAATTGATCTTCGTTTGATTAAATAAATTTGGTTGTATACCATTTTATTGTGAACGGGCATGACCTATCGTCCAAGGATGTTTCGCAAGCATCGCCGGCTATTACGGATTTCCCACTTCGATTAGCAGCAAAAAAGCAATGATTTCATGACTGAACGGCCGCCAGAAGTTTTCCTTCGCTGTGAGTATTTTACCACACCACTTTTGTGTCTTACGAAATCGTCGTTCTATTATGTTATGGCGTAGGAGTATTATTTAATTTAATTACGTGTTATTAGGTCACAAGTGTTTAAACAACTACATAACAAGATTCTTATAAGAATTACCTACATACTCGAGTGTAAATTATATAAGTTTATTTTTAGATTGTCTGGTTAGCAACGTAGGTGCTATTATTGTAGCCTGTTTTGTAGTTGGCACGGCATTAATAAATTTGTTATCAGCTCAACCAGCACATTTTCCTGTAATTCTTAGAGAATAGGTAAACTATAACAATTTGGCACTACCTTATCATATGTACTCAAAATTACGCCTGTATATCCTGAAATGGTAGACTGGTGTATCAACACTTTTTATTTTTAGGTTTTATTGTTGTATACTGGACATTTTAATCACAATATTCGTATGTATTTGTTGATAAAAAAAATGGTCTGCCTGTTCCATTTTATTTCTTAACATTTTATATTTTATTTCATACCTTTAGTCTCATTGTATTTCTACTGCATTTAAAACGTAATGCTCCAGTAAAGCTTACATAATTTTTATTTATGTCAATCTGCATGTAAAATGCTAGTATAACATGTCAAGTAAGTATCTTCTAATACTCTCAATGCTATAAGTAAGTACATTACTTTAATAAATGTAGAGTTTGAGAAATATAATGTATACTTTGTTCTTTGTATAAGCACAGTCAACGCCAGTGTATACCTACTTAAAGTACTTATACACAAAGGGTTGAATTGTCCAAGTGATTTGGCGCTGAGAGTGTTACATACTAGGACAAAATGTACACTAGTATTTATACACATTTAATGGCTAATGTTAAAATAACTATATTAATTAAAAAAATACATCTGTTTAAGAAATAGGACTAGTGACAATTGTATACTGCTATGCATTACAATTGACACCACTCTTCTAAATACAATAGAGATCTCAAAATTACCTACATATTTCATTTTACTTGATTAAATGTTCACTTCATCTTGCGGTCTGTAATCAATCATTGATTATCCTAATATTTAGCATTCTGTCTGTTTTGATGAATTGTATTGTTGATAAGATGTTGCTTATCAGTTCCCGTCATCTTGTTAGCTATTTTTGTTCATTTAATGTTTACCAACTTATCATACCATCCAGTTAATGGGTATCACTGTAACTGCCGCACTCAGAGATGTCAAATAACGTTAATGAGTACTTAATGTAAAAAAAAAAATGACAATTCAAAACGAGTCGCTATTCTTGCCGGGTCTATGGTCTAAATTTGAATGAAATTTTTTGACATTAAATACTTATTAAAGTTAATTGACGTCTCTGAGTGCGGCGGTAAGAATCCATGGGTTAGTTTCAGTCCATACTAGCATGCTTCAGGTTTCTTGAGACTTTTTGTTTATAGCTGGATAGACTTAGTAAGAGTTTGAATGCCATGTTTTATATTGACTTGGTGGTATAGGCTTAGTGGTTTGGAAGCGTGACAAACAATATATATTAGAATATCTATCAGTGGGGATGTTCCGGATTGTTGACATAGTAATACTCAATTGGAATGCTTTTAAATTGTCCCAAGTTTTAAAATTATGTTTATTTACGAGACGTGTGGATTATCTTTATATTACAGCTGACTAGTTGTTTGTTATCATTATATCAGCATTTATAAAGCTTATGTAGTCATCTTTTATGGCTTGCTACTCAGCAACTTACTAAATAATGGTCTTGATCCTACCAAAAAGAGTAGTACTTAGTTTAACTACTTAAAAAAAATCCCCTGTCTTTCCACTGTAATGAAACTTTGAAACAATAAATGGATTTTTTTTTTCAATTATTCACTACAAAGTTTCCTGACAATTTGAATCTTTTTTTATTCAATAAATCAGAAGTATGTGGAAACTTAGGATACTTTAACTGTGTTCATAATAAAATAGGTAATAATATAATGCAGGGTATAATCAAAAAATAGCCGCTCAGATAGCGGAGGACGCGGGTTCGATTCCCGCACCTGGACAATAATTTCTCGAAGTTTTTTTACCATTGATAATGGAAAAAAATAATAATGTTGAAATAAAAATCAAATAAAATTATTGATGACTTCAGATGCAGCCGTGACCAACGGCTTACCGTGCATTCTGAAGCACGAAGGAGCTCGGAATTATACATTTTTGTTCACCCATCGAATGACCGGCCTTGGCGAACATGCTTATTTTACGCAATCACAGACCGAAGGCGCTATGCCACTGCGCTAGTGAGCTTTTCTAACCTTGTATCATGCATTTGTTGGAAACTATTATAAATATCGCTCGTCCAAGCAAATCTTTAGTTTGATAGGTCAGTTGGTTACTATCTCAATCAGCTACAGCAGCAATTGGGGACTAGCCAGACAGTGACGCCATAGCAGGCTTTGTGGTGACGTCAAAAGGCGCATACATAACCGACCGCCACCACAGTATACCCAGAACAGTAATACGTCTTCATACAAACTGGCCGCTGCCCATTAGAATGTGTGCTTTCTTACTTGGCGCCGCGTGTAGGCAAGGCACGCACTGTGACGCATACATTGACATAAAATACGGGGGCATAAAGGAGGCGGCAGCGTTCGGTGTGATTGCGCGTTCGCTCGCTGCTCGTGCTCGTACCCGCCCGGCACATTCGCGATTGCAGCCGCCGCTTTAATCGGATCCAGAATAGTGTAACGTGTAATGTAACACGAATTCTACGTTAGGATGGCACTACGAGCGTTACAGTAACTCGCCTGAACGTAGAATTCGTGTTACATTACAGGTTAGATTTCACGTAACACTCGTCTGGAATTCTGGAATTCTGGATCCGGCTTTAGTTACAACCCTAGTGTCAACGCAAGAGTAGGCTAATCGATCGCCGACAGGCCGCAGATAAACTACTGTTCTGGGTATACTGTGCCGCCACCCACTCCTAATTTACAGGATTGCGTGTTGGTTTACGCTTTATAAAAGTATGTACTTAGCAAGTTCGTAACCCTGAACCTCTAACTGATTAGCGTGCTCTAAAAAGTATCGTGTGTGTCGAGTCGAGTCGAGTGACATGGGGAGCAGTAAAGTAATTGTATTAATTAGCCAATGGAGTAATTGTTTCTTCAAAGCAATTTGTTCGTGACGCTATTTCTTTTTCTGTGCCATGTAGTCATGTAGCTGAATTTTTGCGTTCACTATCGATCACGAGATTTTTTCACATACATAATGCACAAATAACTCGCGAAAATTCAACATTTTCAATAAGAATTTACTCGTATTGTATTGGAGAAGCATGGAAGTAAAATAAATGCTGAGCGATCGATTATAGAACATGATGATAAGAGAAAGGTGTGGTTCGAAAGAAGACTTAATGGCAAGAATTGATAATCGGAAAGAAGAAGAAGTTGTCTCTGCCTAGCCTACCCATGTGGGAGAAAGGCGTGATTGTATTGTATGTTTTGACTTTGACACACACGTTTGCAATATTCAACGTATTTCTTTAATGATTCACGACGTATGTAATGATAATACCGTATGTGAATAAACAATTTTAATAATTTATTACAGTAAAGACAGTATGTTTGTTCTGTCGTGCGTGAGCCATTAAAGATTAGCCATATGGCACAGGTGATAAAAAAAATTAGCAAGTTTGCTATGTTTTTATCATCCACAAAGATACATGCATAACCTATAAAAACATACTTAAATCACGACTTTTTATATTAAGGGACACGTTAGGACCCATGTAATATGGGTCTATTGCCATCTAACGGGCATGTAAATCGCAATATATTGCTAGATGGTATATATAAGAGGAACGGTGCTGCCCATTACTAGAGATGTGCCGACAATGACTTTGGCCGACTAGCCGATTAGTCGGCTGTAAAAAGGCCAACTAATCGGCCGACTAATCGGCCAAGCCGATCATGGTCATTGGGCATATTCAGAAATA
The DNA here is from genome assembly GCA_963931975.1 of Cataclysta lemnata. Classification (NCBI taxonomy): domain Eukaryota; kingdom Metazoa; phylum Arthropoda; class Insecta; order Lepidoptera; family Crambidae; genus Cataclysta; species Cataclysta lemnata. The sequence goes on from OZ008359.1 coordinate 6,748,840, forward strand.
TCTGAATTGGATTACGAACGGCTCCCATAGTCTTCGTGATGTTTGACAACTCTACTGTCTCGAAAATGAATTTTTTACGCAATTAATTTCGCCTAAAAATTTTACGTGAAAAATCAAACAATCGATCAAAACTTTCGCATTCCAAAGTCCAAACGCCAAAAAACAAGAGCCATGGAAACCGTTAATAGAGCTTGTACACACTGCCTTTTGACGCGATGCGAATACGCAACGCAGAAAACTACAACGTAAATGTTTGTGATGCGATTAGGTAAGGCAAAGCGGCGAAACAAAGAAGAATCAAATTGAAGAAATGCGCGATGCAAATCAATTCGCAAGTTCTTGCGATGCGGCGTGGGAACTCGTAGATTTTTACGATGCGACGTCACATCGCAGTTTTGTGTACAAGCCCATCAACCAAACATAATAATTTATTATTAGCAAGAAATATTTATTTATTTTTATAGATGATATAAAATGAAAGTTAATTATTTTAATTTTAAAATAATATAATACGTTGTCATCTTAAGCAAGTGTTTATAACGTTAATATTAATGCAATATAATTTCCAAAGAAATGTTAATAAAATTCCGGCTTATGATTTAGAATTTTGAGTGCAATTTGTTACGAATATTAAAAGTCGTAGAACAATCCATGTCATTTATGATATAGCTATATAAATATGTAGCCCTGCGAGCTTGGTGGGCTTTTACCAACTCTGTATACATTTTATTGAGAAATACAATGACATAAAAAGTACAAAGCCGACTAGTCGGCGCTTTTTGCCGACTAGTCGGAACAACTCTATCCATTACTCATGGCTGTCTTTAGCCTTACCCCCGAATACATAAACGCTACTCAAATTTTGAACACTTCTTATACAGATAAGTAAACAATACCTATCAATTTGAAAGAAGAAAATTCGTCAATTTTGACAATACTTAAATGTTAACAGGTTAATGTTGCAGCACTCAAACTTTGAGTAGCGTTTCTGTATTCGGGGGAGTGTCGCCTTGTACGACACCCGTGGGAAAAAAATGGGGGTGATGACAATTGTATTCAGCTCTGCCGTCACCACACGGTACGGTAAACTATAAATAATTATTAATTACCTAATCTAATCCGCATTTCAACAGTCTCTTTATCGTCTGGATGTTTATGTGATTAAAGTGATATTTATATATTGAATCGTCATTATTATTTTGATATCTTATATGTGTGGTAATAATGAATTGTACTTATTCCACAAAAAATGCTTACTCTTTTCTTCTACACTCAATTGCATTCACTAGCGATATCTGTCGCAATAATGGGATATGTTTCATAATGAACATCATTATACATTATCACCCCATCGGCCGCACGGCTTTTTAGGCACCTGTATGACCTTGAGATACCTGTCTCAAGGTCTGTCTGTGTTTTTGGTAGACCATCCAAGTATCCCTTGCGAAAATTGATTAGATTACGCACACGTAAGTGCTTACCTACTGAGGAGCTTAATGGCTTAGCGCGCTCGGCCTGCATTGCGTAAACTAAGCAATGTTAGTTAGGACGGTTTGATGGGTAACCAAAAATTTTTTATCTCGATTTCCTCTGTACTTCGCAAAGCACGATATGCCGTTGGTCTCGGCTGATTTGCAGCGTTAGTACTATCCCTACAATTCGTCCAGCCATAGGAATGGCCTGTGACTCAGCAGTGGGGACAAGCGCTGGTATAATAGTGATGATAAATCGCTCACTTCAACGCCTTTTGGATTACTGTTGCTTAAAATTTTTCAAACACCACGCAGAGCGTCGCGATTGTCATAAAAATATCCTTTCAAAACATCAATAATTTTTGTTACAGGAAAAAACGACGTTTATTTCCATTCCTAATTGTTCCCTCCAACATTCCACAGTTCGATTCCTTTAGTCCCTTTATATGTAGAACGCGGAACCGTGACGCACGTCCGCACGCTGCGAGAGCTGCGGCTCGAATGGCGTTATTTTTTTCACTTCCTACCCTCGCTATGTTTTGACTGACCTCACGATGAGTTCTTCCCCAGCGATTGAACCCTCCTCTCCTTCCACCACGCCTTCGTCGCCCGCTCTGAGGCCCGATGTACATTTCCACACATCGACACCGAACTACATTGGAAAGGTAATTTTTTTTTGTTCGTTTTGTAGTTGAAGATATATTATTATAGTAGAAGTAGATATGATAGGTATTTGTAAAAAGGGTTGGATTGGTTAGTTTTTACGTAAAAAAATTATAGATTCCGATGAATGAATTGCGGTGATTCCTTTAAATGTCTTTTTAAACTCCCAGGCTTCTGGATGCCTCAATATTGGCCAACCCATTTTGGATCTTATGATGGTATAAATGACGTACGTTTTATTTTTCCCAGAAACAACATCCGCCATTGAACGTTGTGTTGCCGGCGACTGCGCCTGCGACGCCTCCAACTTACGGTGAGTTGTTCACAGGCTTTATTGAACATTGTACGCTAAATTTTTATTTAAAATCCTATTCAGAGGGTCGATTTTTGCGTGAATTCTTTTGCGAATTCGAATACAGTGCTCGGTGACCTTTGGAAAGAGACAATCGTCTAATTTTGGCTTCGTAGAGCGTTATCTCTATCGCCCACTATCTTAATGATATAATTATACCGAACTCAAATTCAGACAAACGATAAATCCTATAAAGAAAAGAAACTAACAACATTTAGTTTCTAACATTTGTCTCATGTAGTATCTCATTTACTATCTAACATTACGTGCCACAGCACGTGCTTATAGAATGCAGGAGCGTGGCAGATCAACGGGCAAGGCTTCTCCAATCCCCAGTATCGGTCCCGGAAGCTTGCAGCAGTCTGAAAAGACTGCTAGGTTTTTGGGATGATCTGGGATGGTTGGAGTAGCAATAATAGGGAGACACGTACAATGGCCCAATCAGGGGGCTAAGTGCGGATAAAGCCCAGCTAAACTAACTAACTAACTAACTACTGTCTAACATTTGTATAATGTTAAAAATCAAATCGTAACTATAAATCTTTTGTATTCGGAAATGATGATGACGATAGACGATGTGCAATATTGACGTGCAATTGATAATTTTACCATCTCGAGTTCCTCCGTGCTTCGGAAGGATCTTTAAGTCCCCACTGCATCTGCAGTCGTTTAATACCCACCAATCCCCCACCTGCACGGCTAGCGTGACCACCGAAACACGATATCATATAGCCATTTATCGCCTTGCACTGCCAAATCCCCATAGATTTTTAACAGTTCAAAGGCTTATAACGTGTTTCAGTGGTCAGGCTAGCCGGGCTGGTCAGCGATAAGGATGGCCCATTCTTCCATCCATAGGGAAGGCATGTGTCCCAGCAGTGGGCATTATTCATTAAAGTTCTGGTGATGATGATTGTTTAGGGGAGCCGACCCTAACGCCGCCGCCCTGTTCACCCGGCACCGCGGTCGCTACCCCAGCGTCAGGTGACGGCAGAAACCACCCCCCAGACGGCACCTCTTCAGACAAGGTACTTATACTTGGTGTAACAGAGAGGTGTAGTCATATTTAAAGGGGTTATTCAGGCCAACTACAACTTTCGCTAAGGGACCAAAACCTCAGAAAAAAAATCAATATCCCTATAGATGACTTTTTACTCTGATTGGAATCTTGGTTATGCATATACATAAAGTGTAATGGGCTTCCGAGACGCTCAATCAGCTTGAGTCAATCTCGTTCATTTTCTGTGTATTTCTGTTGCTTGGTCAAACACCGTCTCGGATGCTCATAACAGACAGGTGCAGTGATATTTAAAGAGAGTTGTTCATTTTTTTAAATAATAAATATTTGAAATTTTCTGTCACTGGCACCACTTTCAGTCTCCCTTTTTACTCATTTTTTGATTTAAAAATTTTTTGTCACTCTGCTCATCCAAATCATACATACATACATAAATCACGCCAATATCCCCGAAGGGGTAGGCAGAGGTGAACTACCATCCAAATCATAATTGGCAATATTTAAAAATATATAATTTGATTTAAAAAAAAATATAGAAAATAAAATGTTGTCAATTCCTGCCACAAAAACAGCCTATGCGACTGCATGCCTTTTTATCTATTCCAGTCTTCGGAGACGGCAGTGGGTGGCGTATCACGGCCCACCAATACAGCACTCTCCAGGAAGGAGAGCTACAAGGCGCAACGCCAGCACTACAGGAGAGAGAAGAAGAGAGCTGCCTCCGCTCTGCAACACTCCATCGAGGACCCCTCGGTGGTCGTGCTTGCCGATTGGCTTAAGGTAAATGTTACAACATACATACATACATAAGTCACGCCTATATATTCCCGAAGGGGTAGGCAGAGGTGAACTAGCACCCACATTTCGCCAACTATATTAGGTCCCATGTAATAGGTGGTGAGCCTATTGTTGCCATTTATCGGGCACAAAAGTCGCAGTACTATTGTTAGGTGGTACAAGAGGAACGCTGCTGCCCATTCCTCATCGCTGATTTATCCTTAGTCGCCTTGTACGACACCCACGGGAGAGACTTGGGGTGGTGACAATTGTATTACACTCTGCCGTCACCACACCGTAACAAGGTGTCAGTTTATCTGTCCCCGTATTATGGTAAACGTCTTTCAATCGCTTTGATCTGCGCGGGTAGTCGAAAGCAACTGCAATCGGCTTACATAATATTTTTTTTATGCTAGACAGGAAGTTATTGTCCTTCATCTCGCCTAATGGTAAGTGACGATAAGGGCCGAAGATGGAATCGAGCTTCACCTGGAACCCTCAACCACAGACGGGCTGACTATCGGAACACAATAATGCTTTTTTGACATTATTATTATGGTTATTAAGGAAGCACCACTTTTTCTTCTCCCTGCCCTTATCCTACTCTAAATAGGGTCGGCACAACATGTCTTCTTCCACTCTCCTCTATTAGACGTGATCTCAGCGTGAACTCCCCTCTTTCTCATACATAATATATATAATTCTTGCTATCTAGGGCATTATTTGTTTGAGGGCGATACCCTTGGTATAAAATCTACTATTATTGCCATCAGGTTCGAGGATCGCTCAAGTCCTGGACGAAGCTCTGGTGCGTGCTCAAACCTGGTCTCCTTCTCCTCTACAAGAGCCCCAAAGCCAAGGTACGAAACTCAGCTTAAATTATGTGTCCACCATCCGTACCATCTAGGTTTATGCATAAGGCAGAACAAGAAAGTCTATAAAAAGGGCCAGGTAATTTAGGATAAGGTGATTCATTAAAAATCACTTGTTCTCAGAATATAGGTACATGTGATTGATATTTGTTTTATAAAAATACAAAACATAGAAATCCGCCATATTTGGTCAAACGCCGCGTGTCGTCACGATTTCGTTACATTTTATTTGCCAATCAAAATCACTGCTATACTATAGAAACTGTCACGTGGTTACGACCCGTACTGGACCATTCTCCCTATATTCTGCCATCCATAGGGAAGGCCCATACCACAGCAGTGGGGACATTAAAACGCTGGTGATGATGATGATGATGTATTCAAGTATGTCGTCACTGACACTTGGTTCCATTCGCTTGCAGAGCAGCCACTGGGTGGGCACCGTTTTGCTGACCTCGTGCCAGGTGATCGAGCGGCCCAGCAAGAAGGACGGCTTCTGCTTCAAGCTGTACCACCCGCTGGAGCAGAGCATCTGGGCACCAAGGGGGCCACACAACGAGACCATCGGTGAGTAGACTCGACGGGGGTCTACGTTGGTGTGACAAAAAATGGGGGTGGGTTCACGATTCGTAAGCGTCCACGAAAATGTATTTTGGGTAGTTAGAAAAAGAATTTCGAAAAAAATTATTTCCACATTGCGAGGGTACCCGTTGGCTTACAACGTAAAGTGTAAAGGTTAGAAGAATTTCGGCAAGTTAATTAGTGTCTTGGGTGGCCGAGCGGTCAGGCACCTGCCCGGATAGCAGCGGACGCGGGTTCGATTCCCGCCTCAAGATCATAATTTTTCGAAATTCTTTTTCTAACCACCAAAATCTTTGTACTAATTTTTCTAACATTTATATAATGTTAAAATTAAAATCGAATAGTAGCTAGATAATGTGGCAAATTTCCATAATTAGATATAATCTTCAATTTTTTATCTAGCTTTGGGAAAATAGTAAATATGTAGCTGCAGGGGGTCCACCGGAACCAGCAAAATTTCGAAAGGGGTCTATGAGAAAAAAAGTTTGGGAACCTCTGATCCATAGGGAAGGCCTGTGCCCCTGCAGTGGGGACATTAAAAGGCTAGTGGTGATGATGATGATGATGATGTGATAATTTTACAGGTGCGGTAGTTCAACCTTTGCCGACCGCTCACCTGATATTCCGCGCGCCGTCCCAAGCAGCCGGCCATTGCTGGCTGGACGGTCTCGAGCTAGCTCTACGATGCAGCAATGCTATGCTCAGGTGAGAAAAAATAATAGTGAACATTTATTGTAGAAAAATTATCACAAATAAATAAAACTGTAATCGCGCATAAAGACTATAGTTTTTCGAACTTTTTCTAACCACAAATTTCTATGATTACGTTTAATTAAATTAATTAAGGGCTAAGGGTCAAGACAGCGATGAGTAACGGGCATCAGCGTTCCTCTACCTAGCAATGAGCTGCGATTTCCGTGCCCGATAAACGGCAATAGGCTCGCCTCCTATTACATGTTATTACATTACTCCTATTACAGGGACCTAACCTAATTGGCAAAACATACATACATACATAAATCACGCCTATATCCCCGAAGGGGTAGGCAGAGGTGAACTAGCACCCACGTTTCGCCAAATATGTCCCATTTAATAGGCGGCGAGCCTTTTGCCATTTATCGGACACAAAAGTCGCAGTACATTGCTAGCCTAGGTGGTATAAGAGGAACGCTGCTGCCCATTCCTAATCATATTCAGATTTATCCTTAGTCGCCTTGTAAGACACCCAGGAAAGATTTGGGGTGGTGACAATTGTATTCTACTCTGCCGTCACCACGCGGCAATTGGCAAAACGTGGGTGTTAATTCGCATCTGCCTACCAGGCGTGATTTATGTATGTATGTAGAGACGAGATGATAACTCTTAGCATTCCATGGATTCACTGTGCCGGTGCCGGGTCCTAATTGTGACAGAGAGGGGAGTCTCTCTCTCTGTCTACTCTCTCTGCCTAGTATAGGCATGATGACTTATTTTGAAAAACTACACCCTGTTTTTCTATTCTCTATTTTGTGTTACGTGTCTACTTCTTTTCTATCTATTTTGTGTTACGTGTCTACTTTACCCAAAATAAATTATATTTTTGTAAAATAGCAATGGCGTCTGTGTGACGTCACTGTTCCGTAAAAAGGCCATTTTTTAAAATACATTAGCGAATTTTATTGGCAAATAAAATGTCAAAATGGAGATAACTAAATAATGACGTCACGCGGCGTTTTAGCAAATATGGCGGATTGATAAGTTTTGTACTTTTATTTTCATAAAATAAAAATCAATCACAAGTATAATCTGATAACAAGTGACTATTAACGAATCTCCTTATCCTAAATTATAAATATACATCAGTATATCAGTGATACTTTGTTAGTGTCATCATCCCTATTGTTTCACCAAAATGTCCGTGCGTCCGCCGTGAACGCGAAGTGGGGTGACCTTTTTTTTTTTTGCCAGGTGTTCCCGTTCCAGACCGGAACAGGCGGCCGCGTCAGACGCGCCCACCACACAGACGAACATCTCCCACGAGGAATTAGAGAAGCACTTCAACGAGCACGGTGAGCCTCACTTGTGAACTATGCATCATAAGAGTAGATTAACACTTAAGTAAGTGTGTCGTACAAATTTGTGGCGATTATTTCTGCGCATGCGCCGTTTTTTATATGACAGAGGCCTAAAGTGGCTATCGACTTTCTATCATGTGATTTTCCATCGAAATTTTAAGTTGTTAAACCACAAATTGTTGAATATATTTAATAGAAGCCGACATATTAATTTCGTGGGTTATGTTGATTGGTGATCAATTAAATGAAACATTTTGAAAAAAGGTTGACATACTCTGAAATAGACCGTCTCTTAGGTCTGTTTGTTGCACCGTGCAATGCATTGTTTTAACCCCGTGTGTATATACAGTGTAGAAAGGAAGAGTGGGCTCTGGAGGGAAAGTACCTTAAATCTTTAAAATAGCTCCATTTACTGAAAGGAAAGATTCCTTTATTTTTAAAAAGAAACTGCATTCACAGAATTCTCAAAAAGCTTAGCCGAACCGGGAATTGAACCAACAAAAAAATAAAAAATTCGCCATTTTATTTTACTAATCGTCAGTTGATGTTAACGATAAATTTTCTCTAAGAAACACAGGGTCTTAGAAAGAAAAACGTTCCCTCCAGGGCCCACTCTTTTCACACTGTATATACTTATTCAGTGTATTACGATCTCTTAGGCAATACATTTTCGACTGTTAGAACGAAAGAGGAAACTATTGTTACCTAAATTGACTCCCTTATGATTTATTTCCAACAAAGATACCAAGGTAATTTTCGTCGGCGTGCTATGTTGTTGTATACTTAACACTGCATCTTTTTATATATTTATGTTGTGTCAACTAACCCACTTTTGTACTCAGTAGTCAGAAATTTGTCGTCGTAAATGGATTTTATGGTTAAGGTGGTTAAAAGCAAGTAAGTGAACTAAATCAAACCAAAAGTTTGTTTGCACAAAACACAGTTGTAAAAAGATCTTATAAATAGTTGTAGGTACATGTGGTTAGCCTGCTCCCAGACATGCAAAAAAAATGTTTATAGGATTTAATTAAACTTTTATAAGGAAATTTTTTACTAATCTATTGTATTCTCGTCACCTGTCCTCCCCTCCCCAACCGAAAATGCACCTAACTGCACCGTGTTACGCTACAAAACGCCAGTGTTGAAGTCGATATCCTCGTGTAGCTCGCCCACACCCCTTCTCTCCGTATCGGATTACTCGCCTAAACGCCATAGCTCGGACGAAAGGAATCCTTACCAAATGGGGAAGAAGACGAAGACGAGGAAGGTGTCCAAGTGGGCACAGTTCGTGGACGCCATCGAGGTGCTCTCCAAGGAACACGAGATTGACACAGAGTCCAACACTCCAGAAAGCGAGAATGCGAGTGGCGGGAAGAGTGGGGGATTGATGGAGTTCTTGTGTAAGAAGAAGGAGTTCGCCTTTGAGAGGAACACGCCGCGGACGTCCTCTTTCCGAGTCCACCCGGACTCTCGCGACGAGAGGAGAGTGACAAAGAGCTTGGCCTCCAGCCCCCTTAAGGGGTTAAAGAGGTGCTTCGATCTCCCCAAGCTCCCGGACAGGATTAAGGACAAATGCGCCTCTCCGGCGGCCATCATTGAGGATAACCTGATGAGGTTTATGTCGACGTTTCCTAAGCGTCGTAGCTCTACACCCTCGACAATTAAGACCTTGGCTTCGAAGAGAATCAGCGAGTTGAGGGTTAGCGGTGTGAAGACAGACTCGGAGAACGATGAGGTATTCCTTGGAGATGCGCCTAAGCATAGCACGAAGCGAAGCGGTCAGTGTCAGGTGCTGTGCAATACGCCCGACAATATAGTGATCACTAAGACGGCGCCATCTATTGAGCGGTTCAGGAAGTACAGCTCGTCTTCCAGTGAGGGGTGTAGCAATGGAGTGCCAAGGAGGTGTGTATACGCTCTGGGCGTCTAACTGCCGCACTCAGAGACGTCAATTAACTTTAATGAGTATTTAATGTCAAAAAATTTCATTCAAATCTAGTCAATAGACCCGGCAAGAATAGCGACTAGTTTTGAATTGTCTTTTTTTGACGTTGGGTACTCATTAACGTTATTTGACGTCTCTGAGTGCGGCAGTAGTACATTCGTCATCGTCACCAGCCCTTTAGTATCCCCACTGCTGGGGCACGGGCCTTCCCTATGGATGGAAGAGTATAGGGAGATTGGGCCATAGCCCACCACGCTGGCCTAGTGCGGGTTGGTGGGTGTTAACGACTACAAATGCAGCCGGGACCAAAGGCTTGACGTGCCTTCCTAAGCACGGAGGATCTCGGGATAGTAAATTTTTGGTCACCCAGCCAATGACCGGCCTTAGCGACATTGTTTAGTTTACGCAATCGCAGGTCGAGCGCGGTATTTCGCCGCGCTAGCGAGCTCCTCCGACAGGCCTAGACAATGTTTGATAACACCTCTACATTTGCCAAGACGGTCGCCATGTTGTTTCCTCTGTAGTACGTCAGTTTCGTACATTTGTATTCTGTTCATTGGAATAGATTGGCTACTTCTCTTGAGGGGCTGATTTAGAACCCTTTTAACCGCCTCCGGGGCCTAGTGCTTCGCCCACCGGAATTAACATTATGGTTCAGGGTTCGATCCCCAAGGAAGTACTCATTTTTACTCGGCATGGCTGGTGGTAGGGTTTTTTTTCCTATTTTGTAAACAGTCTTCACGGGTCCTTTTAAATATGTACTTGCATAATAAAGACCTTACATTCCGTGCTGGCCGGGAGGCGAAGAAATACATAGGATTTGCCAGGCCCGACTCACCCCCGGAGGTCGCGCAAGTAGATTAAAAGAGATTGCTCGATTTAGACCAGTAACCTTAGGACACCCGAATGGTGGTGTTTAACCACCAGCAGTATACCCCAATAGGATTGGTGTCGCCCATTCAAACTAAAGCCTTGAGCAGTATGGATTGGAATGTTGTCATCCCAAACATTCTCTCCGGTCAGTCCACATGGTCCTTCCATCTCTTTTCTATGCATTAATTTATCACTAGCACCTTTTCGGTGTGAAGGATGATATGAATAAGAACGGAGTGCATGGCTTGATGACGTCTGACCGATATGAATGGAAGAGGGAACATACAGCGGCGACCGACCCCAGATGAACTGGTAACAGTGGCCGTACCATGAAGTATTAGTGCGATCCAAACGCGGGTGACACAACGCCGCTCTACTAGGCTTATAGCGTTGTCTCACTGTAACAATGGGAATTGAGTCGCGTTTAGAGTTGGTGGTAAGGCCCCTGAGCAGGACGATGACGATGACACTGCAGGGTAGCCCTCCCCTAAACGAGCACGTTTACCAGGATATCGCCGCCGTTCAGGTCGCTGACCACCACCCACACCCCGGAGAAGTATTCCCTGATAGACTACCGCAAACTGCCCTCGGCCAGCCTGGACGCGATCAGGAGCCAGCGGAGGGATGACAGGTTCACCTCTCAGAACGTTTACGTGGCGGGCAAAATCGTCAGGAGTGGTGAGGGGTGATCTGGACCATATTCCGTTGTCGCTAGAGTGTAGTTCTGCTTGCTGCGAGTGGTGGTCGAGGTTTGACACTTTGCGAGCCTCGCGTGATGCAATATTGCGTGGCGCCATGGCCACTAACTATGCAATATTGCATGGCGCCATGGCCACTGGCAATGCAATATTGCGTCACTGGCATTAGATGTGTGTAAACACTCGCAAATATTTATAGGGTTTAAATAATAGCTAGTTGTAGTGTACGCAATTGTTTTATGTGTGTGCGTGTTCGTGCGTATAGATCCTATATGACCCAGCTATTGAGACTTTTTTCTATTCCGTCCATTCATTAGCTCCCAGATGGCGTTGCGATATATATGGAGTCAAAACATATCGATATTAAATTACAGTTTTTATATCATGCGCGTTTGCGGCGAAATAACTGCGATAAACAAAAAACTCACTGAAACAAACTGAAAACAGTTGTTAAACGTCATTTGCAATGCGCGAAATGTCAAACGCGATGATTGACAATGTAGCAGACCACTGGCAATAATAAAAAAAAAGAATTACAATTCTTTTGTTACAAAAAAAAACAGCTGCCTGCTCAAGTCATAATGATCAGACGCAAGAACTGTTAAACATGCAAATATACTCGTAAAGTTTTTAGACAGCTACGGTTTCATCATCTTGGCCAACATTTTAATGTTAGATACATTAAAATGTTGTTGAACCTTCCTGTAGGCCTATTCGCTAACTTTTTTTGACAGTTGAAAATGATGATCACCGAACTAATATTTACTTATCCATTACTGTTTTCACAGGACAAGTGTCACAATAGCGTTATAGTAAAGTAGTAATGGATCAGTATAATAGTTCAGTGATTATCAATCTCAAGTGTCAAAAAAGTTAGATAGAAGAACATAGGGAGAATGAATCGTAACTTCCCACGCTGGCTCAGTGCGGTTTGGTGGGTTTTACGACAGCACAGAGGCAACCGGGACCAACAGTTTAACGTACCTTCCGAAGCACGGAGCAACTCGAGATAATACAAATTTTTACCCAACATACGGCAATAGACTCGCCCCCGATTTAACTTAGGACCTAACATAATAGGCGAAACATGGGTGTTGTTTCATCCCTAAATAACCCCTTCGGGGATAAATAGGCGTGTTTTATGTATGTATGTTAAAATTATAAACAAATACACATTGCAACATCAAGAATCTTCCAGTGAATTATTGAATAACTCAATGTTATGTGTATATAATTTAAAGTTTACCTTGTCGAAAGAGTACGGTACGGTCGAGGCAAACATCGCGCGCGGCTAAATTTAAACCCTAATCTGTGTACACAAAGTTTAGTTTTGTTCTGTTGACGTTCTCTGTGGGTTTGTCGTAAGGCCGCGTATACACAAGCGCTTTTACCTGCCTAGATTGTTTAGTTAAATAATTATAATACTACAAAGTGAAATACGTAAATACATACATCCTCATCATTTAAATGTTTTGATTATATACATTAAAATGGACTGCTGTAGTAAATATAACATGTTTCCTAGCTAATCTAAGGTGAGAGGCGCATTGGTGTAATAAATGTAAATGTTAAATGGTGTAATTTTCATGCTTTTAGTACCCCAATGTAAAAGTTTTAAGTAAAATAAATTATAATAAATGACGCCCTTCATTCCCGAATGAAGCAGTAGGTGTGAACTAACGTCCATGTTTCGTCAATTATGTCCTGTCATATGTAATAGCAATATATATGTATAAGATACATTAAAGTTAATAAAAAAAAACAAATTTTAATAACTGTCTGATTAAAATAAATAAAAAATAACACAACTCTTATTTTACAAAATTCCAGTGATATTGGTATTGTAATATATCTCATTAGAAATCTGTCAATGAACCTTTTCTAATAAATGCAAAATGAAAGATACCGAGAATTGAAACAATACCTACTCGCCCTTGTCGAAATCTACCTAATTGCACAGTCTACACTACGCCTTGCAACTTATAAACAAACTGCCAACAATCAATTATACAACGTATTCCAAAGAGCCGTAAGTACACAATCGCTCGCGGTGACTCCACAGTGTATTATTTACACATTTATTTCGACAGAGTTCAGTATTTTATCGGACATTATGCAGAGCAGTTCTGTGTACGAACGATGATAACGCGATAATGAGGAAAAATACGCAATCTCTATTTGCGTTAAGTGTGAAGTGATGTGATATAGAAACTCCTTGGTTGTGAGGTGGTTTTGGTGGGAAAATGAAACATTAAAAAATAAATAAAAACGTCAAAATGTTGTTAAGTGCAGTACGGTATTGGTGGAAAAGTCGCCGATAGTAATTTACGAAACGTGTTAAATACATAAGTCATAATTTAATATTAATGTGTCTACACGCTCGAAAAATGCAGGATAAAATTTACTCAATTGATTATCGGTATAAATACGTTACCTATGGTTATGTCTACGTGGAAATCGTTAATTACTGTATTACTCCTGTTAATATTACATACATATTTCGCTTATTTCTACGATCCTTACAGACCTCTTTCGTGTCATCCAATCTTGTTAATGTCCTCATGCATGCCTGTCTGTTTCGGGTACACTTGACCTGACCCTTTTTAAAAAAATTTTTTTTTGATTTCTCAATTGACTTCCAATTTATTAAATTAATTATTTATTATAAATTATAATTATCATTCTCCTATTACTCTTCTTTCCGCGTGATCAAACCTTGCAAGCATCCCTTTTTCAATTCTTATCATTACGTCTCCTTTCAAAGCATTAGCTAGCAAGCACCTATTTACCATTAGGGCGGCAGACAGCCCTCTATGCAGAGGATGCATGGAGGTAAAAGAAACGACACAGCACGTGCTTATAGAACGCAGGAGCGTGGCAGATCAACGGGCAAGGCTTCTCCGATCCCCAGTATCGGTCCCGGAAGCCTGCAGCAGTCTGAAAAGGCTGCTAAGTTTTTGGGATAATCTTGGATGGTTGGACTAGTACAATATAAGGAGACACGTACTGGCCCAATCAGGGGGCTAAGTGCGGAAAAAGCCCAGCTAAACTAAACTAAACTAAAGCATTAGCTAGTAGACGTCTTTTATTAATAACCGATTAGATAACAGTAGCTATAATCTAATTCAGTTATTAATAAAAACGCCTACTGATACAAATACAAGTGCCTCTAATCTGTCCTGATACTATATGTGATATTCGGCTATTTTGTTATTCGAATATTTAATTAGTGATTAGAATTGAGAAAGCTTGCTTGAAGCTGCTTGCATTGTTTGGGCATGTTAAAAGATCGTTCCACGCTGAGGATGATAAAAAGGTGATAAAAATGGTCGTTTTATTTAAGCAATATCGCCAATACAATTCATATTTTGTGAATCCGTATATCACTTACTACCGCCGTCAGTTAGAAAGAAAAAATATTTATTGTTCCCAAAAAAATTGTTTATAATTTGTTGGGGGAATTCTCTCTTTAAGATTATAATAAACCTGTACTCAGAGGATTCTTTAATGAGTACTTAATGTCAAAAAAAATTATTTAAATCTAGACCGTAGACCCGGCAAGAATGGCGACTAGTTTTGAATTGTAATATTATGACAATAAGTACTCATTGACGTAATTGACGAAAAAAATCGACAACAATAAACCTTAAACGCCATATTTGTTTGTGGCTATTACAAAATTACAATTGAATAATATTTGGAAACTCGCAGTCTCAATATTGTCTCTCGACTCTCTCGATCGTGCATATCGTGCATAATTATAAATAATGCAACGCAAAACACATTTAATCTGGACACGTGTCATTCTGTCAGACAATTGCATTGCAAGGTGCTATGATCTTGGTTCAGGGGTAACTGTGTTGAAGGCGTGTGACATTTTATTGGCGTCGCGTTGTGACGTCAGAGTGGAGGAGTGCTGTTTGTACACTCCTTCCCGTGAGCGAATATTTCTTTTATTTTACATGCATACATAAATCACACCTATTTGTACTTGATGGGATAGGCAGAGGTGAATTAATTATTGCATTTATTGCATAGACAGTGGCCATGGCGCCATGCAATATTGCGTCACAGGCACGCTAAAGACCCACGTAATGTTAAATTTTTAATTGCCATCTATCGGGCACGAAAATCCCAGTATATTGCTAGGTGAAATGCACGGATATATCAATTTGATATATCTGTGGTGAAATGCCATTGCAAACTTTACCCTTATATGCTTGCCAGACAAGCTCGCACGAACCTCTTTTGTATAGGCCAGCATGACTGTGACGGTTCTACATACTAGGGAAACATCGCACAGGCCTAATAGAAGCGAGGTTCGGCGGGCATGTCTGCAGACATGTCCGTTAGTTAAATCTTTTTAGTCGTCTTGTACGACACCCGTGGAAGAGATTGAGGGTGGTGAAAATGATAAATGTATAAATTCTACTCTTCTGTCGTCACCACATTCTATAGACTATAAAGGGATTCTGGATATGCAAAGCATGGCATATCGCATAGTTGCGACTGAAGTGACATGTCTTTGGCTCAATTATCAAATTCATTCAAATCGATCGAGTGTTTGAACCTATGCCCCTTTGTTTATATTTATATCACGGTTTAAAATTATTCAGCAAATAAAAGTTATAGATCAACCATGACTGACTTTAGTCCATGTTTTATAATAAGAGAGTAGGATGTCTAATGTCTAGGCAATAAACTCGTGTGTACCTGTGCAGAGGTTGGAAACCTTGAATTATTGAGGTCAACCCATTATATTATTAGTGGTGCATAATGCAGCGGTCATTATTTATATACTTAGCTGCGAGCGTGGTTTGCTATCTCTGCAACACGTGATTGTCTCGCAGTATTGTTGTGACGACCAGAGTCGGATTTAGGGCAAAATCCAGACAAAACTGAAAAATCCACGAGTTGATTCGCATCGGGCATTCCTTCAATTCCACTCTTCTTTGTTTCACCGCCTTGCCGCACCAAATCGCTTCGCAGCAGTAAATTTTGTTGTAGTTTTCTGCGTTGCGTATTCGCATCGCGCCAATGCGCAGTTTTGTGTACCTCCAAGTCCTAAGATTACTTGATGCCCAAAACAATCCTTCCCGGCTAGCATGAACACCGAAACACGTTGTGATAAAGCCATCTATCGCTTTGAACTGTCAAAAATACATGAAATTTTGAAAGTTCAAAGCGATAAATGGCCATGTTAGCCGGGCTGCCCCCTTATCATCCCCCTTACATCCCAGATGAACTGGGAATAGGGCAGGAATATTAAGAACGTACGTAATATAAGTAATGTACGTACACGTATGTTTCGCAAAGATTGCAAATTACATTTGATTACTTTAAAATTAAAAGTAACTTGATGTATGTTCTTCTGACACATTGTTTACAACGCGAAGTGAATTGCCGTTTCTTAAGCCGAAAAGTTGAGACAACAAGTTTATTAAATATTATTGTGTTGATTTCGTTTCGTCTTGCGTACGTTCTATTGTCTTATCTCGCTGTCAAAACTGGCCTCTAAGAAAGGAACGTGACTAGTTTTGTTACAAGGCCCCAGTGTCGATAGGCCGATAAAGCTGTCAAATTTCTTCAATCCATTATCAACCTTACATTGTTCGAATTGAAGCATAAAGTCGGATGAAGAAATTTGGCATTTTGTGGTAGCTTGACATGATGTTAGCTGTATGCATGAGCTAGCTTAATTAGCGAAATGCGAGTGTTATTTCACCTCTGCCTTCTCCTTCGGGGATAGAAAGGCGTGATTTATGTATGCATACTAGCTGTGAGTATAAAAAATAGCCTGCGGACCTATTCTCAGACCTACCAAATATACCTTAAAAAATCATAAAAATTAGTCAAGATGTTTTGTCGGAGTCACCACACGGCCGACCTATTACATGGGACCTAACATAATTGGCGAAACGTGGGTGCTAGTTTCACCTCTGCCTACCCCTTCGGGGATATAGGCGTGATTTATGTATGTATGTAGATTAAAATTTGTCCCTCATTTAGTATCCATAACGTACTACTTGCTTTGGCTGGCCCAAATAGGGAAATAGCGATTTTTGGGTTATAGCCTATTCTCTCTATATTCTTCTATCAATTGGGAAGGCCTGTGAACCAGCAGGGGGGACATTAAAAAGGTTGAATGGAGAAATGGGAAGGAGACTTTTAATCAAATTAAAAGTCTATTAAAAAAGACCAGGCCAAGAGTACCCGAAACCGACGGGCATGCATGAAGAGATTGATGAGATTGGATGAAGCGAAAGCCGCGATGCCGCGTGGTGACGGCAGAGTAGAATACAATTGTCACCACCCCAAATCTCTCCCGTGGGTGTCGTACAAGGCGACTAAGGATAAAACAGGGATGAGGAATGGGCAGCAGCGTTCCTCTTATACCTACCACCTAGCCATATACTGCGACTTTTGTGCCCGATAAATGGCAATAGGCTCGCCACCTATTACATGGGACCTAACATAATTGGCGAAACGTGGGTGCTAGTTCACCTCTGTCTACCCCTTCGGGGATACAGGCGTGGTTTATGTATGTATGAAGCGAAAGAAGTATGTAAGGATAGTAAGTGTCCTGTGGGAGAAAGCGTGACGTATGTGTGATGATGAAGCCTATCGGTCAATAACCTCCGACCCCGAATATTCACCTCCGTTCACAGTCCTCCCGCAAAAGTATTTACATTTAGATTAACGAACTCGACAATGAATGAGTCACGCCATGCATGCGCTTGCGCATATAAGATTGCCGAAACAAATGGCCCATCTGTTTTGAGTCCGGGTTCGGCTCCCAGCTGTGTTCTCTAATTGTTTACGTTACATGATTAACGTGGGTTGATTATTTTTTAAATACATTATACGCAAATCATGTTTATCCCCGAAGGGGTAGGCAGAGGTTGATTAACACCCACATTTCGACAATTGTGTTAAGTCCCACGGAATACGTGGCGAGTATATTGCCATCTGATGGACACGAAAATCGCAGTACATAACATATTGCTACATCGCTGCTGCCTATTACTCATTTCTGTCTTAACCCTTGTCGCCTTGTAAAACACCCCTGGGAGACATGGGGGATGGTGACAATTGTATTCCGCTCAGCCGTCACCACACAGCCAATGCAGTTTTTAAAGTTGAAACATTCCGAAATGCTAGTCGATAAAACATTTTGTCTAACAACCATACTCAGGGACTTCAATTAACGTTAATGAGTGCTTAATACAAAAAAATGACAATTCAAAACTAGTCGCTATTCTTGCCGGGTCTATGGTCTAGTTTTGATTGACAATTTTTCTGTATTAAGTACTCATTCAAGTTAATTGACGTTTCTGATTGCGGCAGTAACGTACTATACCGATTGTAAAACACTTTCTTAAATGCCACCTGTTTATCAGGCCTTTTAACAAACCGCGATACTCGGACTGAAATAATGATTATCTCTGTTTGTTGCCAAGTGGCTAGAGTGCACGAAACGGCGCGTCAACCTACAACGTGACAAGGTGTACTCAGGCGCATTACTAAGCTTTTAACAGAACTAAGCGTTAAAGTGGTGATTAGTTAAATTGTCCAACATTACTTTTAAGTAATGATATATTGACACGTGTTTTAGCGCACTCCCACAGTTTGTAAAATATTGGTGACTAGTGGTCGCCCGCGGCTTCGCTCGCGTCAATGTCGGTTTTTATACTTGTATGTATATGTATAATTATGTTATATGAGCCTGCCTCAATAAATGAACTATCCAACACAAAAATAATGTTTTCAATTGACTCAGTAGCTTCTGAGATTAGCGCGTTCACCGTTCAACCAAACAAATTCTTCAGCTTTATAATATTATACATTTATAAGTATAGATGACAAATGTCGTACTCCTAAACTTTTTGTCCATCCTTTTCGCACTTTAAGCAAGGAAAAAAGGACAAAAAAAGTTCCGAAAATTATATTCTTACATACATACATACATACATAAATCACGCCTATATCCCCGAAGGGGTAGGCAGAGGTGAACTAGCACCCACGTTTCGCCAGTTATGTTAGGTCCCATGTAATAGGTGGCGAGCCTATTGCCATTTATCGGGCCCAAAAGTCGCAGTAGGTACATAGCTAAATGTTATAAGAGGAACGCTGCTGCCCATTCCTCATCACTGATTTATCCTTAGTCGTCTTGTACGACAACCACGGGAGAGATTTGGGGTGGTGACAATTATATTCTACTCTGCCGTCACCACAATGATATTCTTGATGCGGGAATTATAAAGTCCTGTGTCGCAACCTCTCGCAACTCCCAAGCGCTGTCACTGACTGCCCTCTGTGCTACCACACTATGGACCCGGCACCTGCAAGGTGGGTGAATCCATGGAATGCTAACAGTTTCCATCTCTCTGTCTTCTTAACGGACATTCGTCTTTTCATGTCTCTCAAGCGGTGACTTGTTATCGCGAGTATGGTTGCGCAAACGCACACGCTATCTTAGATCTATCGATAGGAAGTAGACTCTTGACAGGTTTCTAACTAAATCTGATATACGAATGGTGTAATCTGATCAATATAAAATCGTTTCAAGTAATGATGTATGATATAATCTGATTCATATAAAATATATAACTATGGTAATAAATGCGTACATAAACCACGCATCACGCCATCTATCACCATCCCTGAATGCTAGACAGACATGCATTAACGTTTTGCCAATTAAATGTTAGGTCCCATGTGATAGATAGCGAGCCAATTGCCATTCACTGGGAACTTTAATTGCAGTTTCTTGGTAGGTGGTGTAAAAGGAATTCTGCTGCCCATTATCCAACGTTGTCTTAACCCATAGTCGCCACCCACAGGATAGATCGGGGGTGGTGACAATTGTCTTCTACTCAGGCTGATGATGATGTTTAAAACACAAAATAATTAAACATTGGTCCGTAACCGACGCTTCTAAACCAAAACCTTCGTTAGTCCCGGGCACTGTAGGTCTATCACGGGATGGCCCCGACAAATAATCATTGCAAATCGGATCACCTCTGTCGACCATTTTACAATTTACTGTACGCACTTATCAACATTTGGTCCGGTCCGTAGTGACCTGAAAGGCTCTATTCGGCAACGGGACTCCCCCGGGAGATGCTTGCTGTCTAGAAACCCTCCAGGGAATACTTGAAGGCTGGATGACTCACCAAAGTTTTCGCACAGATCAAAAATATCTATCTATATAAAATCCCATAACTATACAGGATCCAAAAACATATAAAGACCAAGTACCTAGCTGGGATCATTTGGAAACTTATCAACACAAAATGCCACTGTGAATACCCATAATCCAAAGACAACATATTATGATGAAGACCAGCGTCAGCTTCACTGACCATTTGGAAACTGATTGAAGACCAGGGTCTGTGACGGTTCGGGAACTGATCACCACCAAATGCCAAAGCTGTTAATACACGACCAAAAACATGTGATTAACAGCTCCAAGTCAAACGATACACAATGAATCAGAGGCCAGTGATCGTGGCGGCAAAAGAGAAGCCCGACAGGCGACGTTCCTCAATTTTCTCCCTGCTGAAGCTGCAGAAGAAGCTGACCCGCCAGAACTCGGAGCCGGCCCAGTTCGCAGCGAAGCACCTCGGCCGCAAGTACTCGGTCGACTCTGCCATCTCGTCCGACTACGCCAAGGCGAAATGCGGCGAGTTGGTCGAGTCCAGGCGCGATGCGGTGTCTTTGTCGAATGGAGGTAAAGTGTGGCGTGGTTTGAGCGGTTTCTATTTACTGTCTTTGTTTGACCCTTAATTGAGTGGTCCGG
This sequence comes from Cataclysta lemnata, assembly GCA_963931975.1. Classification (NCBI taxonomy): domain Eukaryota; kingdom Metazoa; phylum Arthropoda; class Insecta; order Lepidoptera; family Crambidae; genus Cataclysta; species Cataclysta lemnata. The sequence goes on from OZ008359.1 coordinate 6,769,948, forward strand.
TGACGACAGAACTGATAACATTACCGTATTTCTATTTATTATTTATCCCCGGGTGGTGCCCCACCACCCACCAGTTCTACGTGTCCAACGGGCATCGGTGTCTCCTAGCCGAATCCAAGAGATGTTTTTACATGAACGTTAGGACGGCACTACGAGCATTACATGTAACGCTCGTAGTGTAGAATTCGTGTTACATTACACGTTACACTCGTCTGGATCCGGCTTTTTGATGGCAAACCTCAATCGCAGAATGACCACCGAAACACGATATTATATAGCCATATTAGGCTTTATGATATAGCCATTTATCGCTTTAAACTGTCAAAAATCATTGAGTTTTTGATATTTGAAATAAAACAACTTTTACGGATCAGACTCGCGTATAATTGATAAATAGTTATATCATATCATGCTAGCCGGGCATAGATAGAATTTTCACGAAAAAGTCACATAAATAGACCGAAGGACAACAGATATAAAAGAGGTCAATTGAGTGCCTACCATAGTGCGCCAGCAGTGCGGCTTTTAAACGGCTGGTATCGGTAAATTCTTTATAAAATACGTAGCAAGCTTTCGGTGAGCGATTTTTTATGTATTCGTAAATTTATTTAAACACCGCTAGAAATTGATTGATGTGCTAGTTTGGCTAGATTTCGGGGAGATCAGCCAATACTGGGATTCTGTGTTTCATCCAACTTACCTATTTGCGATTCTCTCGTCACTGTGTCGGTTAGATTAACAAAACAACAACAAAAATAGGTCAGGAAATATTCCTCTAATGTTTTTTCCTGTTGCATTATTAGTATTATTTTAATTTTATTTTGTATGAAAATATATCATGGTGTGGTCATGAGCAAATTCTTAATCATTCACATCTGGCCTAGCCAAATAATGGGAAACGATACAGCGTTTCTATCGAACAAATGTAAAATTTTTGAGAGCTTCTCTTACATTTGACACGACGGCCGCCATGTTGTCTTTTCTGTAATACGTCAGTTTGATGCATTTGTGTTCTATACTTTGGAATCGATTGGCCACTTGTCTGTTTAGACCTGCCCTTGTTTTATGTAAGCCGAGTTCAGTTGCTCTGGTCTGTCCGTCTCTCTCACCCATTGAGAACAGCAAAGTGTGAGAGAGACGGGTAGACAAAAGCAACACGGGGTCTGATGGTATCTTCTTAGCTCTGTGTGATCAGTGTGAGTAGACGCCAGCGCTTGGCTGCACTACGCTATATCCACCTCCTCATTCCCTCACCCCTTGCAGAGTTGGCAGGGGCGGCGTCCGATTCTGACAGCGAGGTGTCCAATGCGGGCATGCCGGAATCGCGCAAGGAGGCCTCCCAGAAGCAGGATGTCCTCGCCAGGATAGAGACCTGCTACGCGGAGGATCCCGACCGGGAGACTGGCGCTGTGAGTATTATTATATAAATAAATATTTTATATTTATTTATTTATTAGGTTTGCCAACATTTGTCCGCAATAATATCTACTATCAAACTATATTTTAACGTAAAAAAAAACTAATTGCCACAAACTCTTATAGGCAATCATAATCATACACTTACTAAAATGCAATCTTAAATACAATGTGTAATAATTACTTTATTACACATTTTATACAAGCACTTTTATTATAAGCGGGGAATTCAATAGATGGGCATGCCCGCCTGACATGCCCGCGCGGACCTCGTTTGTATAGGCCACTCTGACTGTGACAGTCCTACACTAGGCAAACATCGCACAGACCTAGGAGAAGCGAGGTCTGGCGGGCATGTCTCGTCAATCGTGTAGTGAATTCCCCGTTATAGTTCAATTCGTCCTAGAAGAAGTTTCGTTGGTGGTAGAACATTTTTCAAGTCCGCCTGGCTAGCACTACCATCTAATCAAAAACTGCCTCCATAATTAATGTTAACAGCATTATTGTGTTCCGACAATTTCGATAGATGGCAACAGGTTCACCACATATTATGTACATAGAACCTGATTATATGATAGATTTTTTTTAAATTTATTTTATTGCCGCCTGCAAGATACCACTGCTGGGCAAACGCCTCCATCCCGAGCGACTCCAAGCCAATTCCTTGAATCTCTTGGTTTCTCTTCCAGGCCGGCGAGCTGGTGGAGGAAGTGGCAGAGGAGAACAAGTCCCTGCTGTGGTTCCTGCTGAAGCAGGTGCGGCCCGGGATGGACCTGTCCAAGGTGGTGCTGCCCACGTTCATACTGGAGCCGCGGTCCTTCCTCGACAAGCTGTCCGACAACTACTACCACGCTGACATACTGGCGCAGTGAGTGCTCTTTTTTTTTTTTATTTTTTTACTATTTTGGATTGGGAACTTTTATCATGATGGCCGCCTTGTCGAATGTTCAGATTCACTGGGTATTAGCCAATAGGTCCCGAATCCTGGAAGGGGCAAATTTTGTAATGAACACAAATATAATTATGATGTAAGGTTTAAATGCGTCATCAATGCTTGAACTTGATCGACCCCTACCCCTACCTAACATTAGCGGCACGGAATGGCAAGGTATTGAGGCGACGAATAAATTAAAATTACAACTGAAGACTATGTAAATAAAGTTAAAAGTTCAATGTTGAAGATCAAAACAATGCCGTGAGATGTTTAGGCATGCCGTGTCGGCAACCTTATAGGAACGCCTCGGCATCCCTCGGTATGCTTTGGTAGTCTTTGGGATACTACCTAAGATTCAAGCAGCTGTTTTAGTTGCACCTTACGAAAGACTTCCTTTTTAGGGCGCAACACTTGATCGACCCCTACCTGAGGTTCAAGTGCGTGCTCCGCTGGTACCTGTCCGGGCTGTACCGGAAGCCCAAGGGCCTGAAGAAGCCCTACAACCCGGTGCTGGGCGAGACGTTCCGGTGCTGCTGGAGGCACAAAGACAGCGGCACCCACACGTATTACATTGCGGAACAGGTGAGCTTAGGTATTAGGGCCTTTAAGGTAGTGGTGTAACGAATATTCGCATATTTTTGGATATTTGCATTCGCAAAATTCGAGTGAGTGAGTGAGTGGCGACTGAGGATAAAGACAGCGATGAGTAATGGGCAGCAGCATTCCTCTCATCATCATCACCAGCCCTTTAATGTTCCCACTGCTGAGACACAGGCCTTCCCTATGGATGGAATAATATAAGGAGAATGGGCCATAACCCACGCTGGGTCAGTGCGGATGGTTTGGTTGATATTAACAACTGCAGATGCGACCACGATCAACAGCTTAACGTGGCTTCCGTATCACGGAGAAACTCTAGATTATATTTTCTGGTCACCCAGCTTGTTACTGGCCTTAGTGAACCTTGGTTAGTTTTCGGAATTGTAGGCCTAGCGTGCTGTGTGTCACACACAGCTCTAGCGAGCTCCTCTGTAACTACAAACCGAACAGCTGAACTTGATACATGTTGTTTATTAACTTAGGGCCGATTTCACCGAATTAAACGCGATCAGTGAAAGTTGTACTCGGTTCATGCTCTAAACTGAGTTCCGCTACATAGTTTGCATTAATCAAAACCGAGTTTTATTAAACTCATTTTCTATGAGAGACGGTGAAATCGGCCCTTAGTATGTTCGCACATAGATGGCATTAGTGGCCAAAAATCGAACAGAGATGTGTTAATTTGGTAATAAAAATAGTAGAAGTGGTATTTTAATGCCTGTGAAAATGTATTATCTGCCAGGTGTCCCACCACCCACCGGTGTCCGCGTTCTACGTGTCCAACAGGGAGGAGGGGTACGTCATAGGCGGCAGTCTCCTAGCCAGGTCCAAGTTTTACGGTAAGTCAATTTCTAACATTTATGATGATCATCCATGAACATCCTTGCTCTTCGTTGTACTCTCACCGCCCTTTTTCCACTCTTCTATCACTCTTCATGATCTCATTTCTCTCTTTTTCTTTCTCTATATCTCTCTAATTCTATTCATTCTTTGCGCGACTGAAAAATTGAATAACATCTAACAAATAGAATGTCATAATTCCAAAAAGTCTTATCAATTGTCGCCATTGTCTGCTTCTGCCTGCCCTGTTCCCAGTCTATCTGGGGTCGGCGCAGTATGTTTCCTCTTCCATTCATATCGGTCAGACGTCATCAAGCCATCCACTCCCTTTTGGTTCATATCTGGATGATATGTCACACCGTAAAGGTGCTAGTGATGAATGAATGCATAGAAAAGAGACGGAACGGACCATGTCGAGAGACCGATAAACGGAGAGAGTGATTGGAATGACCACATTCCAATCCATACTGCTCAAAGTTTTGGCTTAGGTTTTACAGCCGGCCGCCTGTCTGACACTAACCCTGGGTATGCTGTTGTTGGTGGTTTGCCCTCCACCATTCGGGTGCCCAAGGTGCTTATTGGTGTACACCGGGCAATCTCCCTTACCCCCGAATACAGAAACGCTAATCAAAGTTTGAGTCTTGCTTAACATTTAAATGTTGTCAAAATTGACGTTTTTCCATACAAATTCTGACAGGTAATGTCCACTTAACTTGCCATTGTGTAACGTTGACTTATGATGCTGATATTGCTATTATTGCAACAGGCAACTCCACGTCGGCCATATTGGAGGGGTGCGCAAGAGTGCACCTTCTCAACTGGGACGAGACTTACATCACGACCGCCCCGTACGCCTACTGCAAGGGCATCGTGATCGGCACACTCAGCATGGAGCTGGGCGGGAAGGTGAGACGCCGTTGGATCATTTTGAATTGTAATGCAAACAGGATACAGCTCAAAATTGCGTACTAGCAACAGCTCCTCTAGACAAGTGACCAATCCGTCTTTGGATCATTTTAACGCGTAATGCAATGTGGATACAGCTCAAAATTGCATACCAGCAACACCTCCTCTAGACATGTGGCTAATCTATTCGAACGAATAGAATACATATGTGTGAAACTGACGTGTATTACAGATAAAACAACATGGCGACCGTCGTGTCAAATGCAAGAATCATCATCATCAGCCTTTTAATATCCCCATTGGTGGGTCTCAGGCCTTCCCTGTGGATGGAAGAATATAGGGAGATTGCAGCCGGGACCAACGTCTTAACGTGCCTTCCGGAGCTCGGAAGAACTCGAGATAATACATTTTTGGTCACCCATCTAATGAGCGGCCTTAACGAACGTCGCTTAGTTTACGCAATCGCAAGATCATCTTGTCCATTATTTCGCCCAATAATAAAGGGATAAAACTCGTAATTACTCCCTCTTTCTTATTTTTTTTATATATTTGTTTTGCAGGTACACATAATGTGTGGCGAAACTGGTTATCACGCTGACATCGAATTTAAATTGAGGGTAAGTTTATGCAATAATTAATCAATTGACAATGATAAATAATAATTTTAATTTCTAAACCATATTATTGAATTCGTATTATTGATTGTAATTGAAGTACTAATTAATGATTATTATAAATCGATTGTTATATTTTGTTAAAAACTGTAATTTTAGTCTTAGTGAGTAGTTTAATTTAAATAGCTCAATTCTGATTGCCATGCCCTTGAGGGCGTCACATGAATACCTTTTGAATGTACCACCCTATGTTTGTAATGTGACATGCAATAAATAATTTGAATTTGAATTGAGAAGATTGCTAAATAATATTATTATAAAATAATATTACATGCCAATATATATTTTTTTAAATTTAGTTTTAAGCGTTCTTCTTACACCACCTAGGAATATACTGCGATTGATGGGCCCGATGATGGCAATAGCTTCGCCACCTATTACACGAGCCCTAACATAATTGACGAAACGTGGGTGTTAATTAACTCGGGCTACCCCATATAGGCGTGATTTATGTTATACATACATACATACATAAATCACGCCTATATCCCCGTAGGGGTAGGCAGAGGTGAACTAGCACCCACGTTTCGCCAGTTATGTTAGGTCCCATGTAATAGGTGGCGAGCCTATTGCCATTTATCGGGCACAAAAGTCGCAGTAGGTACATAGCTAGATGGTATAAGAGGAACGCGCCTTGTACGACACCCACGGGAGAGATTTGGGGTGGTGACAATTGTATTCTACTCTGCCGTCACTACCCTGCTAGGTTGATGTTATTATATTTAGAAATTTGTTTATCATCTAGTATTCAAACCACAAGTGCTTATGCTACTTTTTTAAAGCTAGATGATCGGTGTGGCTGTAAGAAATTGTTATTTATTTATATTAACAATGAAAATATTACAAGTGTTGAAAATTCAACCTATACCTATATGGGATTAAAAAAGGGCCAGATCCAAAGTACCCGAAACCGACGGACATGCATTAAGAGATTGATGAGATTGGATGAAGCGAATGAAGTATGTAAGTAAGGATCGTAGCAAGTGGAAAGAAGTGATCTCTGCCCTTTACTGGAGAAAGGCGTGATATATGTGCATGCATGCATGCATGCATAAATCGCGCCTATATCCCCAAAGGGGTAAGCAGAGGTGAATTAGCACCCGCGTGATATATGTATGTATATTTCGATTGCTTCTCAGCCCTTCTTAGGTGGTGCGGACCAGACCAACGCAATATCTGGCAGGATAAAGAAGGGGAAAGACACCATCGCCTCTGTGGATGGGTACTGGGATGGCAGGATTGACATCAAGGACAAGAGGACTGGGGTGAGTTACACCCATTAAATACCTTCATATTTGTCAAAGAAAATTGTGACTAGAAAATGTTCATTCTGATTTGTGATTTTTAATTTTTCGGCTTGTGACGTCACTCTCCTAGTAATCAATACGACTGCGAACGATCAAGATTTGTCCAGTGTGACGTTACGCCGTTATCCAATAATTATGGCGAATGGCGTTTCGGCCACTTCAAGAACAGATTAAAAAAGACGATTTATAAAAATTTGAATTACAGATAAAAAAATGCCATTTATAAAATTTAAATTTAAAATCAGTGATGAGGAATGGGCAGCAGCGTTCCTCTTATACTACCGCCCTGACAATGTACTGCGACTTTTGTGCCCGATAAATGGCAATAGGCTCGCCACCTATTACATGGGACTTGACATAATTGGCGAAACGCGGGTGAGAATTCACCTCTGCCTACCCCTTCGGGGATATGGGCGTGATTTATGTATGTATGTATGTATGTAAATTTAAAATATAATTTCGTTTTTAAAAATGAATTTAATATCGACGTTTCTCGTTTAGTTTTTATGAAACGTACATAACGGAGCAATTTCGTATATTTATGTCACAACTGACCTTAAAATGGACTTTACCACCAGCTACGCGTACGGAATACCCCACTCCCTGGTCAGGGGGTGACATAAAACTATAATCGTACCTCGGGCGATAAAAAGAAAGCCTCGCATAATTTATTGCCAAATACTTGCGATCTGAGTCATTCTTTGATTTGTCGCCCTCGGTATTATAATGTACTATTTCTTATATTGTGTAAAATACCCTATTACGATATTGCAGGAGGAAACCAACCTATTGGACGTGGCGCTGCTCAAGGAACAGAGGATGACCAGGTACCTTATGAAGCTCGAGCATCAGCAGGAGTTTGAATCGCAGAGGCTCTGGCTCAAGGTCTCCGAGGCGATATACAACGACGACCAGGTAGGCTGGGTTGCTAGTTGCTATTATACCCCATTCACTTGGGCTTGAGACATAATGTAAACAATCTGGATGTGTCTTTTAATATAACATACAAAAATAAAAATGTGTAGCAACAATATTTCAAAGCAGCTAACAGTTTTATTTGTCTATAATTGATGATGTATTTTAGAGTACGCGTTTCTTGTTTTTAAGAGAATTTCGTAGATAAATAGACATATCGAGATTGTTTACATTTTGTCTCAAGCCCAAGTGAATGGGGTATAGAGCTAGTTGACCGTGTCATCATAATCATCTTCTTCTCCCTGCCCTGTTCCCAGACTGTCTGGGGTCGGCGCAGTGAGTTTCCTCTTCCATTCGTATCGGTCAGACGTCATCAAGACATCCCTTTTGATTCATATCATTCATCATACCATAGGAGGAGCTGAGGAGCTCGCTAGTGCAGTGGCGCTTGGCCTGCGATTGCGTAAACTAAGCAATGTCGCAAGGCCGGTCATTGGATGGGTGACAAAAAAAATATTATCTCGAGCTCCTCCGTGCTTCGGAAGGCACGTTAAGCCGTTGGTCCCGGAACTCCCTGATGCATCTGCAGTAGTTAATACCCACCAACACCCACTGGGCCAGCGTGGTGGATTATGGCGCAATCTCCCTATATCCTTCCATCCATAGGGAAGGCCCGTGCCCCAGCAGTGGGGACATAAAAAGGGCTAGTGATGAAATTTGAGTAGCGTTCCTGTAGTCGGGGGTAAATGTTTAGATATCGATGAGTGATGATGGGTTCTTCTTATAATACATACCAACTAGTAATATACAGCGATTTACATACCCGCATCACAGGACAAATAATTTTTCCGACTTAATTTTCTTTGTAACTGTTCTCTGATTTGGAGTGCATTCCTCCTTCAGGTGGCGGCCACTGAACAGAAGACCGTGATCGAGGAGGCGCAGAGGGCCCGCGCCAGGAATCTGGTATCGCCATGGATGCCGAGGTACTTCCACAAGGATCTGCAGTCGCAACCGCCTGAGGGTATGAAGACTTATTTTTGATTATTTTTATTCTTTGCTTTGCTTGATTATGTACCTACATATCCTTCAATCAAGCATACATTGCAATCTATACTAATATTATACAGCTGAAGAGTTTGTTTGTTTGGTTAAACGCGCTAATCTCAGAAACTACTGGTTCAAATTGAAAAATTCTTTTTGTGTAGGATAGTCCATCTATCGAGGAAGGCTATAAGGCTATATAATAAGCGACATTAACGCGAGAAACCTAATTTCGACTTATAATCATTAAGGGTTAGGAAGACATTTTTTTAGTTTTAATTTACCCATTTTTGGGAAGAGAAATTCCCTTTAATTTTTTTTCTTTTCTTTTCCAGGTATCGTAGATCAGGGTTGGCGATACAACCACTCGAATACTGGGTAATTGCTACGTCTTTTCTTTTATAAAACAGTTCAGTCAGTCTAGTTCTAGTAGTCTAGTTCTATCACACCGGGTATAACTTATTAAAAATAATAAAAAAGAAAAACAATCATAAAGAGCTCGGAACTATTTTGAAAAAGTATTTTTTTCATAAAGGAGATGTTCCAGAATGGCCCATGTATTTATGGCAGAATCACTTATTTTTTATTTTTTGTACTATCTCAAAAAATAAAAAATAAGTGATTCTGGGAAAATTGCAACTAAATATAAATAATATACAGTTTTTGCGCTTAAAAATCTTTAATAACTATTAAAATCACATACATCTGTAGGTAGTTGCCCATCTAATGTCAAATAAAATACGTACGTCGAACGTCAGAAAGTGGCATCTTCCTTTAGTTATTTATTTATTAAGATCACCAACAAGTTCACATTAACACAGTTACTGCCGCACTCAGAGATGTCAAATAACGTTAATGAGTACTTAACGTCAAAAAATGACAATTCAAAACTAGTCGCTATTCTTGCCGGGTCTATGGTCTAGATTTGAATAAAAATAATTGACGTCTCTGAGTGCGGCAGATGACAAATACATATAATAGTGCAGGATGCTAAATGCAAACTTAATTATATTTGACAACTGCATATACTAATACAATCCAATATTATGTAATTCTAAGGTAATACTAAAAAAAAAATTATCGACGTGAAACAAAAAACAAATTGGTTAAGAATCAGATTCCTTCCGCCAAACCCAAGCTCACGATATTGATATTGCAGCTCCTGGCAACCGGACGAGGTGATGGAGTACGAGGACGACTTCGTGATCTCCTCGCTGAGAGGCGGAGCGCCCGTGCTCAACGTGGAGCCGAGGCCGCGGGACCTGTCGAGGGAGCTGCTGCGGCGGGCCTCCGACTCGGACAGCAGGGACGAGCTGGCCAGGCGGTCGAAGACGAGCACGTGAGTAACCCGCTACCACCGGCTTTTTTACACTCGCACACATAACACAAGCCTGCTTAGATGATAGCTAGCCCAAAGTAAGTAGTCTAACTGCCGCACTCAGAGACGTCAATGAACTTTAATGAGTATTTAATGTCAAAAATTTTCATTCAAATCTAGACCATAGACCCGGCAAGAATAGCGACTAGTTTTGAATTGTCATTTTTTGACGTTAAGTAGTCATTTACGTTATTTGACGTTAAGTAGTCATTAACGTTATTTGACGTCTCTGGGTGCGGCAGTTAGCACTTGTTTTATGGATACTGGTTGACGGACATATTTTAAATATCATAAATATGTATGTACATAAATCACGCCGATATCCCTGAAGGGGTAGACAGAGGTGAATTAACACCCACTTTTCGCCAAATAAGTTAGGTCCCATGTAATGAGTGGCGAGCCTATTGCAATTTATCTGGAACTTTAATTGCAGTAATTTGCTACATGGTCCCACGTTTGGCCAATTAGGTTAGGTTCCATGTTATGGGTGGCGAGCCTATTGCCATCCGCTGGGCACATTAATCGCAGTATATTGCTAGGTGTTATAAGAGGAACGCTGCTGCCCATTCCTCATCACTGATTTATCCTTAGTCGCCTTGTACGACCCGTCCCGTGCGAGAAATTTGGGATGGTGACGATTGTATTCTACTCTGCCGTCACCACGCGGCGGACTTGTGTATTGACATAAGTATAAGATAAGGCAGTTAACGTGTTGCCCACAGGCGCACGCTGAAACAGGCGCTCAGTTCCATCGACAGCGCGCTAAGAGAACAGTCCTCCGCACTGGACCGCCTCACCAGGACAGTGGAGGCCATGCAGGAGGGGCAAAGGGCCGCGCTCCGCACCCAGAATGTGGGAAGGGCGCCCACAACGACCCACTCGTGGGACCTGTTCGGTGGGTTCGTCTTGGCGATTGTGTTGCAGGCGTTGCTCAACTGGCTGTTCTATCACAAGGACTGAAGGGAGCGCTGGTAACCCCAGTATGTTGCTAAAGTATATCTCGCATTGATAGCTACTCCGGACGCTACTTACACAGAGATGCGTTTCGCACATAACTCGGTGGTCTATCTCAGAATTAAAGCAAAGTTTGTGTGAGCGGCGCTTAAGCAACGAACGGCCTTATTAATAAACACGGTTTAACTATAGACTAGATAGGCCCGAGTTCACGAACACGTAAAACAAGCGATTAAAAGATAACTGTCCGTTTTTGACAGTTCTTCCATACGATAAAATGTCAAAAACCGACAGTTAAATAATAATCGCCTGTTTAAGTATTGGTGAACTCTGAACTATTTTGACTCTTCTCCTCGCATTCAAAATCATGTTTGTGAGACGAATACAAAACGCGGAATAGCTAGGTACACCATGTTTACTACCAGGTTGTTAATAAAACGCTATTTGTTTATCTCGAATACTAAATTGGCAAGAGCAAATGTTAAATTTATTGTTTAGTGGTGTCGGTATACTAAACTAGCGACAATGTTTGTGCACTGGATACAAGTGGTTTGGCCTTGTTATATTTTAAGAAAACATATATTGTTTATCATAGTCAAATAAATTTAAAGGTTTATTAGTTACACTTACTTATATGCTGACTAAATCGATAAAAATAAATTTTATTCATTTTGATTGGCCGTGAATGATGTCCAAAGTATTTATCGTTAACTATCACTGATAGCGGTGGCACGTCACTATTTATAAATTGCAAAAAACAGGCAACACAGGTAATGTCATTTTAGTATCCGAGATATAAAAAATAGACTTTAGGTGATATAAGAGGAATGCAGCTGCCCATTACTCATCGCTGTGTTTACCCTCAGTCGCCTTGTGCGACACCCACGGGAGAGATGGGGGTGGTGACAATTGTATTCACCCTGTTCACTGGTGCCGGTATCGGTATACCGGAGTATGTGCCTGTTACGATATATTCTACTTCTTCTCCTGGTTGGTAATCTAGGGTGGGATTTGAAATGGTTTGTTCAGTGTTCAAATAGTGAAATGTTTTGGGTGTTCGTGTGCGCGAATGGCTGCACACCCCCTTTGGCGGTAATGTGTGTCTGGTAGGCGTTAGTGCTAGAAATGAGATTCGATTAGAAAATTGTTTTTATTGAAAAATGTTTGTATTTGATTTGCGTCTTCAAAAGAACACTTTATTCGCAATTTTCATCAATTTTGGGCCAGTGCTTATAATATATGTAATACCTTGATTTATAGTTGGTTCGATGGTCCGTACTCTAAAGTCGTATCGGCGACATACATCATTGTAACCCTTGATCGGACAAAGGAAGTTATTTTCCTACTTATAATTCGACATATTGACTCTTATTGAATGTTCAATGAATACTTATTCAATACTTTATAAGCCGTAGAAATATTCACAACAATTTGTCTAATTTATAGCTTGTATATTAAATCGCATACATACAGACATAAATCACGGCTTTGTCCCGTTAGAGGTAGTAAGGTGTTTTGCCACCCACGTTTCGCCAGATCATTTCAGGTTCCATATAATGGAGGGCGAGCCTTTTGCCATTTACCAATATCAATACATTAATTGCCTAGATGTTGCACCAGGAACGCCATTCCTGCTTGATAATATCCAAAGAATAAATAACTACAATTCCTCCGGTGGGTATTAAAGCGAAAATCAAAAGTCCACTGTAAATTTTATTCCGAATTGACGCCGTTAATTTGAATACGTCCATGACTCTATGCGTTATTCAGTTGCTTTCGAGATACGATTGTTTACGTTTGGGTTCATAAAATAAATAAGGTATCTATTTTGATTATGTTTAAGACACTTCTCTCCTATGATACTCTGCCGTTTAAATTGTAATAGCTTCTAGTGAATACGAAAATAATCAATTAATTGATATTTCAATCTATTTGACTCCTTCCTAGTTCATTCATTTTGTATACTTCATAGTTACTGCCACTTTAAAAACTTACACCATTGTTGCAGTGCGCATACTTGGGCGCGATTTTACGGATTGAAACAGCGCGAGTCCTTTTATTTTGATAGTAGTATAATATATTTCATGTGATGCCACATGTGTGTCGATTCACATCTTAAAAATTTAAAGGTGCAAAGAAAACTCAATTTTTTTATTTTTTTTTTATTGTCGATTGCAATATTCTTTCTGCACATCCAGATAAACTACCATAGTTCAAATACCTAAATATCTAACAATAATGCAACACAAGACAAGACTTAGTAGGTTAATTATTATTTTTCCAGTAGATACATACATACATACATAAATCACGCCTATATCCCCGAAGGGGTAGGCAGAGGTGAACTAACACCCGCGTTTCGACAATTATGTTAAGTCCCATGTAATAGGTGGCGAGCCTATTGCCATATATCGGGCACAAAAGTTGCAATACATTGCCAGGGCGGTGTTATAAGAGGAACGCTGCTGCCCATTCCTCATCACTGATTTATCCTTAGTCCCCTTGTACGACACCCACGGGAGAGATTTGGGGTGGTGACAATTGTATTCTACTATGCCGTCACCACACGGCCTATTTTCCAGTAGATGTAATATTTTAACTCGTAATTAGCAATTAATAACACTGTCACTTGTGTTGATAATTATGGTAACAAATTACTTAATGTGCCTTTTCGGATAGATCCCTTTGCTTTTCCTTGCGAGTGAAACTTAATTGTCTATTGTCACCGCGCTTTATGTTTACCACTATCAGTCGCCATCCTAACGTCTGTTACCATTCAATTCGCGCCAAGTACGGAGAGTACTAATAGATGTATTAAAATATATGACACCCATGTTTTAATATGTAAATCTAATGAAGGATGGACATTTTCAAATGAAGATGTGACCCAAAGGTCTTAGATACCAACCCAAAACCGGTAGAAAAAAGTTGATAATCTTAGCATTAAAATGAGCTTGTCTCGGTGTTAAATTTTGTATTGTAAATTACATTGTCTAGGAATGCTGCTGTGAAAAATAAAATATTAGATAATAATACGCATTCTACTAGGACTGCTCTGTTTATGCTACAGTCAACAGCACATCAGAATATATAAAACTGTCAAATATATTCATACCTCTGTTGTTTGTGGTAACCTCGTGTGCTGTTCACTATACATTGCTTCAAATAAAAAATAAATAAATTAGGCCATAAAAGTTGCCAGCTGCGATATCTACAAAGTGCTTCACACTAGCCTTGTCTAATAGTAGTAAAATAATTAATTAAGGTGGCAACACTGAATGTAAATCATCACACATCAAAAGGTCTATAGTGCCACCAATTTATATTCTCAGGTGGCGAAAATTGGAACTACAATTTACCCATAGATTTTGAAATTTCTATGACATTCTTTGTTTACCACGCGCGAACCACCACCAATTGACTTGATAAATTGGTGGCACTGTACCATTAAGTTTGTAAAACATAGAATGATTCATATGACAGCTGTCATACTCATACACTTTTTTGTCTATCCTTATCGGACCTAAAGCATTTTTATATTTGTTAAGGTGCTCTTACACGGGCAATTTTTTTATATGGATCAATCTGGGGCCATTAAATGGAGCATCTTGAGCAATCATAATGAATTGCTGCTATTGTTTCGGGAATATTGCTTCTAGTTGCTCCATATATTTCACATTTATCAATGTCGCGAATAGGAGTTGCTAAATATCCAATCGGTTTGGAAATATTTGGTCAATTTTCTCTCTAAGCTTTTCCATATTGCATGGTATTGTGTGGCCGTATCTCAGCAGCAGGTTGCTACATGTAGCCATCGTCCTAAATTGCTTGATGTGGCCGTGACGTTATAGTTGACGGGTATTGACAGGAATTGAGCCATTTTAGTTGCCCATGTAAGCACATCTTTATTGGCTGTCATAGGAATCATCCTATAATTTAAAAGACATCTCAAACTTTAAGTGGATATTTGTGACATTTGTTCACTTTAATTTGGATATCATATTTCTGAGTGCGTGATTGTTGGTAGCAAGCATACGTGTGAGCTGCTTGTGTATTGGAAGACGAGAGAATGTAAGATAAGTGACTCGTGTGTAAACGATCTACAACCATAAGGGTATGAATTTAAGGAAATAAGGTTTAAAGTCGCCAATACGCCACCGATGTAGTTGTGACACGGGGCTGGCTTTAAAAATAATGTAGTCAGTCTGAATTTTACGTTATCATGACTTGTGCTCGATACGCCTTCTAGTGATAACAATTATACTAATGTTACAAAAGGTTGTTTATGGTAACTGTGTTTCTATACCTCAGCCATTATAACGACATAAAATTGTTTTTTATCAGGTTATAATGGCTAGAGTATACTTTAGTTAAGCTAAAGGGAATGGTACGAGAAATAATTATTGTTAACTTTTGCGTTCCATCTTTAATAAATAGTTTTTAATTGGAATATTGAGGCAAGGCTAATAAAATAAGTTGTTTGTATGCTGCCTTGCGCTTGAAGTAAAAGTAATAATTATTTTCGTTTACTCTCCTATCTCTCCATTCCATCTTTAGGAATACCTATAGATTTGTTTGTGTCGGATTTTTAGAACAATTAGGTTGTTATTGTAATTTACAATTCCGTTGTAGTCTGTGGCATTGCGGAATTGGTTCTATTAGAATAAGGGTTTGCGTAAAATAACGCTGTGTCAGTTGCACAGCGAAAAGAGAGATGCCAGTGTTGCCAATTCAAAGAGAAAACTTCCATTGTCGGAATCTCGAAGATATTTTTGTGAAATCTTTTTGCACGAATTCCGGTGGACATGTAGCCATTCTAATATATTATAAGTATTATTCAATTTTACTGTAGGTAGATAGAAAATAATTATATTATGATGTATATTTTAATTATTAAAATATGTAATTGAATACTATCGACGCCTAATTGCTGTAATCGTAACGAAAATTGTTTCTATTGATTGTGTAATTACATATTCCAAGCATTTAGATAATATTAGATTGTTGGTATTTTGTTGTTTTATCCAGTGAATATATTTTTTTCCACATTACCTGTGAGTTTTATTGTTGTATCATATACCTACTCTGTGCGCTTTTTATAGCTATTGAGGCGTACGAATATAAAATTGTTATAACTAGCTATTGTTATAAAATCAGTTTCACGAAAGAAGTCTCTAATCCTCAAAGGGATGGGCAGGGCTAAATTAACACCCACATCTCGCAGATGTAATAGGGAGCGTGCATATTGCCATTTATTGGGCACGTAAAAAGTCGTATGTTGCTAGGTGTTATAAGAGGAACGATGCTGCCGGTTACTCATCGCTGTTAACGCCTTGTACGACACCCGCGGGTGGGATGAGGGGAGTTTATTGATAAGTCGACTCTTGACATATTTGAAAACCAGAGCAACAGTAGTAGACTAAATAGAGAACCCTCAGTCAGTTCTTGTCCCTTCTGACTCGCTGCACGGCAAATATTCAGGGCTTACCAAGCAAATAAAAATTAAAAATAACAATAAACTTTGTTAATCAAAAATAAAAAGGACTGCTTATTATTTTAACCGTTTATTCATTAGCTTTGCAACAGATTGAAGCACTGCAACGCCGAATAGGACAGCAAGCTGTACCCGTCCATGCAGTTGACGACTATTTTGTTCAAGACCTCATTGCATTTTGCGAGAACGCACTCCTTGCGAACCATTTCTTGACTACCCGCATTTTCTCTCAAATGCGGGTACCACTTCTTTCTCCATATACTGGTGATGGAGCTCATTTTTAGATCGCCTTGTGATTTTGTCAATTGTTTAGTGGTTGTATCTTCACCCTTTTCATAGTTTCGCAATAACACTTCCAATATGTGGAAGATGTAGCATGCGTTCTCTATGTGACTTATATTCGTCACTTCGTACGGAGAGTCTGTGTTGGATATGTGCCCGTGTAGATTTTCTAGCATATTGGTTATTTTGCCTATCGTGTACCGTTGCAAGTGGCTGGATTTGTTGAGCAGAAATAGGCGGTGTATGTCCTGGTCTTTAGTCAGAAGCTGGAATAAAAGGTAATGGTTGATACGCATTATTTAGGCACATCATCATCATCACCAGCCCTTTAATGTCCCCACTGCCGCATGGAAGAATATAGGGAGATTGGGCCATAACTCACCACACTGGCCCAGTGTGGTTTAGGAGGTATTAACGAATGCAGATGCAGCCGTAGCCGGGTCGATTTAACGGCTTAATGTGCCTTCTGAAGCACGGAGGAGCTCGAGATAATACATTTTTGGTCACCCATCCAATGACTGGCCTTAGCGAACAGTGCTTAGTTTACACAATCGCAGGCCGAGGGCACTATGCCACTGTGCTAGGTAGCTCGTCGCAGCACTGCAATTATGTGTACGGGCTCTGAATGGTATTTAAAAAAAAACACTACGGATTGAGTGCCTAAACCTCCTCCAGTTTTTCGTCGGTTAAAAAAAATAGCAGCGCTTTTGACTTACTACGTTCTCATCGTCATTTTCGCCGAACGCCACTTCAGACAACAGCGTGTCAACGGACTCCAACATTTCGTCTAGGAACGACAAAAACTTCTCCTCCTCATGTAATCTGTCTACGAGCTGAGCTAGGATCTGGAAACCCAAGAGTGTTTGGTGTTATATCGCCAGCGCTTTAATGTCCCCACTGCTGGGGCACGGGCTTTCCCTATGGATGGAAGAATATAGGGAGATTGGGCCATAACCCACCACGCTGGCCCAGTGCGGGTTGGTGGGTACTAACGACTGCAGATGCAGCCGGGACCAACGGCTTAACGTGCCTTCCGAAGCACGGAGGAATTCGAGATAATAAATTTTTGGTCACCCATCCAATGACCGGCCTTAGCGAAATTGCTTAGTTTACGCAATCGCAGGCCAAGCGCGCTGTGCCACTGCGCTATCGAGCTCCTCCTCTCTATCCTATAGACGGAAGAATATAGGCAGAATGGGCCATAACCCACCCCGCACGTCAGGACCACCTTATACCAATAAGAGGAACACTGTTGCCGTGCTGCTGCATACTCATCGTTGTGTTAACCCTTGGTCGCCTTGTACGACACCCGAGGGAGAGATGGGGGTTGGTGACATTTACATTCTCCTTCGTGACCTCATTCGTTTCCCATTCTTGTTTTGTTCCTCAACTCTTTTCATGAAATGCCCTTCCATTCGTCTTGTTAGTGGCCTTCTCATACATTTCCATCGCATTCATGCAATTCCTCACCCAGTCCATAGATTTTTTTAAACAGTCTTCCTCTACTTTGACGTCCGTCAATTCTATATGGGGTTCCGAGACGGTCAAGCACGTAGATTTTAGCTTACTTCGAGCATTTTGATCTACAATGTTTGCTTGATGCTCAAATCAAGCATTTAAGCGCTTATTGTTTGTCTGTTTGTGTGACCAAGCAACTAAACTCACTGAAAATCAACGTGCTTGACGCCAAGCTGCTTGACCGTCTTGGAAACCCTTTAGTAAAAGCTTACCTTCGATATTTCCTCAGCTATCTGTTGTTTAGTTGCAACTAACTGACACTGCATTATGTAATCGAAGAGCGAATGCGCGGATTGGTTCAACCAACTGCCGACCTGTGATGCTGAGTTAAAATTTGAATTAGTAACCGATTCTTCTCAGCCTAGTTTCATCATTACCAGCCCTTTAATGTCCTCACTGCTGTGGCACAAGCCTTCCCTTTACAAACATAGCTCCATACATTAATTACTCCTTTCTCCCTTAAGCGGCAACGAAAGGTGTTTTAACACCCGTGTTTTGGCACGTTTATTTTGGGTGTCATATATGAAATGGGGATCAGCCTATCGCCGTCCACCGGGGTACTTTATTCGCAGTAATTTGCTAGGTGAAGCACCCAAAACGCCGCTGCCTATTTCTCGTTATACTGTTAGCATTAGTCGCCTGGTACGACACGTGGACGAAATCTCTCTCCACCACTTGGCAGTGTGTTGTCCCGGGATTTAGTGGGAGTTAGAGCGAGGGGGAAAACATTGTCTTTTTCCCGTCGAGATTTTCTCCACGTCCCGTGCTACGGTGGCTGGTGACAATGACCTTCTCTGCCGTCGGCACACGGCTTCACTATGGATGGAAGAATATGGGGAGAGTGGCCCAGTGCGGATTGGTGGGTATTAACGACTGCAGATGCAGCCGGGACAATTGAACTACTATTACTAGCGTATAGAAGCGACACCGCGAACAAGAATTGTAGTCCGTGCGCTGATGCTCCGGAGCAACAGCTCATTCAGACATTCGCCAACGCTCGAAGCGACTGCTTGCCGAAATTGTGGCTACATGAAATCGACGGCGCTTACGATGTTTTGGTCGCGAGAATAGGTACTGTAGTATTCTATCAGCGATCAGCGCTGCATGTTTTAATACTTTGGTTAGACGATAATCGACTGCTTATTGTGTTAGCGCTTATGTTGTTTGTTTAGCGCTGCAGCATATAACTGATTCCACGCCACGCTCGCCCGCTCGCCCCGCACACCCCGCCACCGTAGGTAGATTCGAGTTGGGAGAATATTTTTGTTTGGCGGCATAGCGTCTCTAGTTTACCCTATAACTCAATGGCCGGGACCGACGGCTTAACGTGCCTTTCGAAGCACGAATGAACTCGGGATAATTTCTTTTAAAAAGTCCCCCATCCAAGCAAACATTGCTTAGTTTACTCAATCGGAGACCGAGCGTGCTAGCCATTACGCCATTGAAATTTTCCCGTATATTATCATGATGATAATTTCTTCATCATACATACGCATATTTATGCCAAAATGCAGTAGGTAAGCATCCCAAAAAAATTCACTTTCTGATTTCTGAAATCGCATGCCTGCGGACGCCCTAACCCTTAGCCGCCTTGTACGGCACCCGTCACCCGCGGGAGAGTTGAGATGGTGATAATAGTAATCCTTTCTGCGGTCACTACTAACACTAAGTATACATTTATTTCGACTTACAGCTGTTAAAACTTCTCTGGCTATCCGTTTTGTACCCAGAATCCAAGGAACCATCATTGCTTGATCTCTCTTGCCTTCTGTTCAAATAGCACTTCACCTTATTCATTTCTTCCATCACCTTGAAAGGAATAGTCCCTATGCCAGTATCAACAGTTCCATTCGTGACGACGTCATTTCTTCCTATGATGATGTCGGTATCAACGGCTCCGTTCGTGATGACGTCATTTCTGTTAGTGATGTTTCGGGAGTCCGTCTGTGGTGTTGCCAATAAGTCATTCAAATCTTGGGCGTGTTGGGAAAATGTTACATTTTCACTCTCGACAGCATTCTCGTCAATATCCATTTTGGAATTTACACTGTCCACATTCGTGAGATCGTTGGATTCTTTCGCGTCAACATCGACATTTTTGGTCTTCAATTCTGTGTAGTTTTTGACGGACATAATGTTATGATAGGCTGTGTTTTCATTATGTTTCGGTACATTGATTTTGGTTTTCATTGCGTTATCACAGGAAACGGTATCGTTATTATGAACGTTACAGTTAACAGTGCTTACAGCAGTAGCGTTACTTTTGGGTCGTATAAGATTTCCCTTTATTACAATATTGTCAAACTGACTCTGGCTAATATGGGTGCAGATATTTTGAGTGCCCTGTAGCGCATCCATTTCAGTTAACTGTGAATAGTTTACATGGATTGGTTCATTAACTCTTGTGTCTTTTAAAAGATAATTGTTTTGATTTTTTTCAGTAGTGAATGGTGACCTATTTTCGTTAATTCCCATGTTACAATGCACCTCCGTCCCATCTCTATTATTATAGACTGTAGTGCTATTATGTATATTGTTAAAGTTTTCGTCGTAATCTTTTAGAAGAGTGACACTTTCTTGAGTGTCCATCGCAGTTTCATCATTAGTTCGCCGATCATCTTTATTGATTACATCGGTAAAAACAGTGTTATCATTAAGTAGATTAATACTATCAAGGGTGGCAGTCGCAGATCGATTGTTCAGATCATTAACATTATAAGATTTATCGCAACCCAGTCCGATATTGACGTCTGTATCTTCATAAATGACATAATCTTTCAATAAAGTAACACTTTCTTGGGTAGTATGTAAATCAATGGTTGCATCATCATCCACAATATTAGTGTCATCAATGTCAAAGTCGTTACTGCACACGGTGGCGTCCATATCAGTTTGCTCATTGTTTAATTTGTTTCTCAATTGCTGTAAATAATCTTCTATAGAAATATCTTCCGGTTTTTCTCTTAACACTGCTAAGGCTATAGCCAAGCAATACTTTTGCGTGATGTGGTGTGCTGAAAAAGAGAGGAAGATGGGAAATGTCCAATTTATCACTGAGAGTTGTATATTAAGTAGATGCAATCTCTCGTTTGAACCGTCGTAATTTCCTTGTTTATACTAATTTAAAGCCAAAAATCTCTACTTATTAGTAGTTCTGAGTGAACCTAAAATTTTATTCTTTAAGAAAGTTAACGTAGTAAATACAATATGTGTACATAAGTTAAAAAAATTACATCACATCCTATTTACCACTCCCACGTTCCGTCAATTAAGTAAGGTCCCACATTACATGGGCGAGCCAATTGCCACATATACATTGTACTCTTTGATTGCCACCTAGTGGACACGAACGTAAATAATAGCAGTATATTGCTAGGTAGTTTAAGAAGAACGCTGCTGCCAATTCACTTATCGCTGTTACTCTTAGTCGCCTTGTACTACATCACCTGCAGAAGACATGAGGGGTGGTGGCAATCTGCTCTGTTCTGCCTACAATTTTAAGTTTGTAATAAAAGTTTTCTGTCAATGATTTAAAGTTTTCACAAATAGTGATGACTATATGGGTTGTGTGGAAATACTATACACCAGAGCACTCACAGCAGTATGACCGTATTGGGCCCCCTTCCCCTACACGTCACTTTTTAGTACGTACAAATAGATCGAAACTGTTCTTTAGGTATATTTATTAGTGTTAAGTTGGTCGTAACATAAATGCTTACCGTAATTTTTATCACACATTTTGATTTTTACCACTTTAACCTAAAATGATCTTAACTGTTTGAAAAATAATAGTCAATCAAATCAAACATTGTAATGTAAACATTCAAAACATATCTAGTTGATAGCCACGATATAAAAAATTAGTTCGGATTTCGCGCCACACATTTTTTTTAGATTTTTTAAAAACTTTTATTAAGGAAGGCAACGGAAACTAGCACATACAGCTAAGTCATTAATATTAATTTTAGTTATTTTTCCAATTATATTGTTTAAAACTTTTCATTTTCTTTCTATTGCTTTATTTACGTAACAGTTTTTATGGTGAGTTCTAATTTAAATAGCCCTATAATTATTAAAAAAATATTTTAGTGAACTGTAACCTCGGAGTAAGTCCTATTTACTCCGAGACTGTAACATGAATTTCCCATTTGTCTTCCTTCAATCTTCAAACCTCTGAGATGTCAATCAAGCTCTCAAAGAGAATACAATACTACGTAAGAAGAGACGGGACTCCATAGAGCAAAATTAATCCGACCAAATGTCAAAATTAAGTACCTCAACGTAGCCAACCTAAAAATTGATAAACAAAGAGTTCTGCCAACCTAAAGGGCAAAATAGAGATGTGCCTACTGCTATTCAAAATTTTATCGATATCGATGAACGCATCGACCTGCACTTTATTAAAAACAATAATTTTAAAATTTCTACTGAGACACTATAACTCGTTTTTTAACTTTAAAGTACTGAATCAAACAAGTAGATGTTATAAATAAATTATCAAGGCTAACCATAATCTATGGGCAATACTTTTATTAAAAAACGAAGTATGTGTTCACTTTCAAGATTGAAATAATTAAAAATTAAAAAAATATTTATATCCATTCAAAATTATTTTATTCCCAGTTTTTTTCTATCGGTTTTCATTCGATAAATAAATTAAAAATTCTTACAAAGTATATACTCCTCACTCCCACCTCTACAGCATACAAAGCAACAATGTAGCAATTTTTTGTGTTTTAGTTTGTTAAATCAAAGTACTTATTGGTTTTTATAGCGTGGTCTTTGGGATGTTCGTTCCCCATGGTACGGTCAGTTCAAGCAGAAGTACACGCTTGGGTAGTCTCGAGTTATGTAGCATATCCGGTCTAGATGTTGAAACCACTACGTCATTTGGTATTTTGTAGTGTTTTTCATACGAGTCCATCAGAAGAGTCCAGTCCGGAGCCGAACTTAAAATTGAGTACGGTTTGTGATTGCATTTCGATGTTGAGCCTTGTTTGGTGAAATTTACGAGGCTTTTGTTGGTTGTAAGATTTCTTTGTGCACTCGCAACCGCTAGACTAACTACTTCTCGTATGGTTACTAGGACTTTATCATAACGACGCGACTACAATACAAAATGTGATACTTGATACAGAAATATACACGTGAATTAGTCTATTTACCATACAAAAGCTATATCCACGCATCTTTATCATTAACGTAGCCTATAACCGTATAATATCCCTTTTTTACAAGTCTTTGTTTAATTCGGCTTTTAAATTTAAGATAAGGGAGTTCCGTTAAAGAGAGTTCCGTTATTCTGTAGAGTCCTTATACTGGGCAACGGTATTAATTGTCTTATATATTTATTTATAGAGATTTTTTATACATTGCTATAGCTAGTGATTTATCACTTTCTGTCCAACATTTACCCTGAGCAGAACGGTTCTGATTTTTCCTTGCTGACAATAACATAGTTTTCAATGCCTTAGAGTTAATATTGTCAAATTTTTTAAGTTTCTGTTCCACTGTTTTTAATCTATATTTATATTTTGTTAATTTTCGAATAAGTTTCTTCTTTCTAGGACTTAACTGGACAAATTTTAGAAATAGGCTTAGGTCGTCGCTTTCTTACAACTGAAATTAAATAAATATAATGCATTAAAGAACTATATTAATTACCAATAATTAATAAATATTATATAAGATTTTAACTGACCATGCAAAGCCTTACTCTCTTTTATCATCTCATTTTTTTTCGATTCATCTTTCGTTTCAGGAAAAGAAAAAATACCCTACACATCTGCAATTAAACAATCAATTTGTTTGTTAAGTTGTATAAAGTATTACCTTGAAGATTTTTTTATATCAAGTTGTATAAAGTATTGCTTTGAAGGTATAAAAAATGAGTTTTTAAGTAAATACCTTTTACAAAAATGGGTTTTTGACTGGTAGAGACATCTACACTATACTCTACTCGTGGGATATCACACTCATAATAAATCTTTTCACAGTTGATATCTAAAGCCATTGGAGTTTCTTTTGTGATATTTGTAGAATTAGCCAATGAACAAGTGGATGGCACCTCTAAAAAGAAGAAGCTAAAGTAAGTAATGCACCTACACATAAACAATTTATTTTATAATGAGAACCGCCAAAGAGCGCAACACATTTGCATACATTTCATTAGTTGAAATAAGGTACATACATACCTAGATAAATCACGCCTATATCCCCGAAGGGGTAGGCAGAGGTGATAGCACCCACGTTTCGCCAATTATGTTAGGTCCCATGTAATAGGTGGCGAGTCTATTGCACTTTATCAGGCACAAAAGTCACAGTACATTGCTATTGCTAGATGGTATAAGAGGAACGCTGCTGCCCATTCCTCATAATTGGTTTATCCTTAGAATTTCCTTGAAATAAGGTGCCAAACCCAAAACCTGTTTTACATAAAAAAAGTCCTGTACTTGCCTTCTATTGCTGCCAGTTGATCTCTAAAAATGTGATAAGGAAATCCTTCTAATTTTTCATCTGGAAGTGGTTTACCAGTGAGTCGTATTGATGGAACTGCAGTTTTCTTTAGCTGAGTTCTCTTTTTGTTAAAATCCTTGTCGGCGAAATGCTTTCCGCAAACAAATTTCAATTGATGGAGTTTCTCAATGGGTATAAAGGCTAGATCCTCTTTCCCCGTCATCTTCACCCATTCTTTACAACTAAAATTAAAAGTATCGATATCGATTTTTAACCATGTGATCATAACAACACTATTTTTGCACCACTGTTTCTCTTTGCCACTGTTTTGGATGAAATTATTAATATTTGCATCCAATTGTATCATAAAAATTCATACAAATGTTAAATTGTTAATGAACTACTCACCGAAGCTCATCCGTAGGAAATTGGGCCATAAAAAATCGTTTGTGTTGTTTTTTCGCGCGGATTTCAAAAATAAATGGAAATCACAAATTTCACACTTTTATATTTCATGTTGTAGATGATTCACCTTAAATATTTATGTTAAGGAACAAAGAGAATACTTAAGGGAACACGCTTTCAGAAGCCGATCTGCCGATCAACATAAACTTTAATAATAATTAATTGTTTTATTAATACAACTAAACGATCGTAGCGCTGACAGTGTGACAGATGGATGACTTTTCACCCAAGAACGAGAAAGGTTGAGGAATAGAGTGAGACAGATATAGTCGCCATTAAAATTCACTTAATTTTCATAGAACGTTTTTTCTGTATGAAGTTGCGACAGACTGCAAGCTCTGATGACATCAAAGAGTACAATGTCTTACCTAGTATTGTATTCTCTTTGGTACAATGTATATACAGAAAAATGACATACTGTGTTACGTTGATACGATAATTCCAATGTATTAAATACAGTAAATAAGAAACACAAGACGTGATTAAATAAAGTCGAAACCAATCGAAAATGTTTGTTAGTGGTCTAAAATCATAGTATGTATAAATTAACATAACAAACCACGCCTGTTTATCCCCAAAAAAGTAAAAAAATATATAAATGGCGTTGTACACAATATTATTTGGACTCAGCATATTTCTAATAGCTTTAGTCATAGCGGTTATAAAAAAAATGTTTTTCCGCTGGAAGGAGGATCATAAAACCGAACAAATTATTACTACCGTGGATCGTCCTGGTGAGTGCCGCAATAAACATACATAAATAATAAAATAGCCGTGTGGTGGGTGATAGCAGAGCAAAATACAATTGTCACCACCTTTAATCTCACCCGTGGGTGTCACAGGCGACTAAGGGTAAAGACAGCGATTACTAAACGGCAGCAGCGTTCCTCTTAATCCTCCATTTTGTGTATCTCCTCTTTGTGCCACGTAGCAATAAAGCTACTCCGATTTACGTGGCCCGCGATTGATGGCAACATAATTAAATTAATTGGCATTAAACATAATATAATTGGCGAAACCTGGGTTATTTTAGTGTATAAACAATTGTATTCTGTAGTATTCTATTAATTACTTTCACTCCATAGCTATCAGCGTCATAATATCCAAGGAAAAATGCGTGTTCCGAAGGAGGCAATACTTGGAAAACTTGAATGTTTACGACGTCATAACGAAAAGTGACATCAGTTTGACTAAGACAGATTGTGAGCACGCTTAGCACCGTCGACTAGTGAACGCAGGTAGCAATTACTGTCGTATGCATTAAAATGTGTGACACCCATATTGAAATGTAAAATTGAAGAATAACAATACTAAACACATGGCTGTATGGGCTAGATTCCTTTGCCTACTCTAAAAAAGGGAGAATTAAAACAATACCAGTGCGCGCCAGATAAGTCTGCGCGTGGTCAAAATTCACCTCTGCCTACCCTTTCGGTGATAAATAGATGTATTATTATAACATCATGTATGTTTTAAATAATGTTAAAATTCTCACAGAATATATTTTTTTTATAATTTGCGGGCAACCTGTTTTTTAAATTTTTATGCATGTATGTTTGTAGGTAGGTAGTTAACATAAAAAAATTGTGTTGTAAATTAGTTTTTTTTTATTTAAGAATCAAAATGTCCTCTGTCCCTTGCCGCGGGTGAAACACTTGGTTCCGTAGACGCTGTTGATCTTCACCAGGTCCAGGTCGGAGAGCAACTCGCGGTTCTGCCCTAGACTCTTCATGATGTCCCCTTCGGGGTCCTGGAAGGTTTAATTGGATGCTGGGTTACAACAACACAGGCTAAATAATAATAGTAATTCATAATCATCACCAGCCCCTTAATGTCCCCACTGCCGGGCCTTCCCTATGGATGGCAAAATATAGGAAGATTGGGCCATAACCAACCACGCTGGCCCAGTGCCGGTTGGTGGGTATTAACGACTGCAGATGCAGCCGGGACCAACGGCTTAACGTGCCTGCCCCTACCAGGATTCGAACCCGGGACATAATTAAATAAGGACATATAAATAATATTTATACACTCACACCTATCATCTATCTAGCCCAAAATAAGTAGCATATGCACATGTTTTATGGATGCCATCACAAATTTGCCACTACGAGGATTCGAACCTTCTGGCCAATACCCAGCCAGCGCTCTGAGCATCCAACCATTAAAAACTAAAGCGGCAACAGAAATACATTATCCGTGAAAACAACTGTCTAACTAAAGTGCGCGCCAGATAAGTCTGCGCGTGGTCAAAATAGCAGGCTGTGCTTTAGTTCCATTAAAACTTATTGCTTGTCTAGGAGTGTTAATGTGAGAGCAGGACCCCAATCGCGCGCAGACTTATCTGGCGTGACCTCTATCACGGTTCATGAGATACAGCCTGGTGACAGAAGGACGGACAGCCGGCGGCGGGTGTAGCCATGTCAACTTTCTACCCTTGGTTTTTTACCATTGGTTCTACATTTGGTGAGTTCTCACCAAGGACTTGTAGGTGGCGACGCTGGAGATGCCCTTCGTGCCCAGTTTCCTCCAGAACTGCCACGCGGGGTGCGTGGCGCTGGTGTAGTCGTACGGCAGCGGGAGGGTCGCGTCAGATCGGATCTTCTCGAAGTGGTGGAGCTTGTCTGAAAAGTAGGAAATTGCATTGCAGCGCCATCTATCGGTCATTCCTAGTTTTAAGTCATCAAAATTAATAGGGCGATTTACGAACAAGCAGCGCCATCTCGTAGCGAGTTTAAAAAATTACCATGCAACAACAAAAGGAGGAACTAAGCAATGTCCGCTAATGGCGAAAATTTATTATCTAAGTTTCTCCGTGTTTCGGAAAGCACGTTAAGCCGTTGGGCCCGGCTGCATCTGCAGTCGTTAATACCCACCAACCCGCAAACCCGGGACCTTTTAGCATAGCGCGATCTGACCATTCGACCAAACTGACATTGGTCACGACGGGATATGAAGGTGGTGGAGAATTAAATCTTGCTCAAGAAGAGGCTGTAGATTCTACTAACCTGGTCGGACATGCCTCAAGTGCACACGTATGTACTTGTCCCTGTCGTGCCGTGCTATCTCGAAGTAGAAGCCGAGCATAGCCATCACCATCATGGCGGCATGTTGCCGGTGCTGGCCGCCACGGAACAGCTCCAAGCACCCGAAGTTCTGATAACGAAAGCAAAAACTCGTAAACCATCAATACACGAGCCAACGACATATCATATCCGAAGCCGTTTCATTGTCTAGTTGTTCGCCCACCGGAATTAGATGCTGAAGTCCCGAGTTCGAACCCCAGGGTTGGTTGTAGGACTTTTTTCAAGTACGCCTGGCTAGCTACCAGCATCTTGTCAAAATCTGTCGTCTCAATAATGATGACAGTATTATTGTGTTCCAACTATTTGTGATAAGATAGCCTTCTGTGTTTGAGGGTTCCAGCTGCTCAGTTTTCTTTTTCATTTTTATTATTGTGTTGTGCTGTCGCGACATTTGTAAATCGTTCATAAACGAAAGGACGATGTTGCGCTCGCGCTTTGTCCGCTGTTATTCGAGCAGTGAATTAAATTAATATTTATTTGTGTAGGAAAATAATTTCTAAGAAATCATCCAAAATCGCAAAACAACATACATACATACATAAATCACGCCTATATCCCCGAAGGGGTGGGCAGAGGTGAACTAGCACCCGCGTTTCGCCAATTATGTTAGGTCCCATGTAATAGGTGGCGAGCCTATTGCCATTTATCGAGTTCAAAAGTCACAGTACATTGCTGGGTGGTATAAAAGGAACGCTGCTGCCCATTCCTCATCGCTGATTTATTACTCTTAGTCGCCTTGTACGACACCCACGGGAGAGATTTGGGAATACAATTGTATTCTACTCTGCCGTCACCAAGCGACATAACAAAAGTTCTTGTTTATGATAATGATTAGCTATCTAGTGCTGCAAGGTTCATCATCATTATCACCAGCCCTTTTAATGTCCCCACTGCTGGGCACGGGTCTTCCCTATGGATGGAAGAATATAGGAAGATTGGGCCATAACCCACCACGCTGGCCCAGTGAGGTTTGGTGGGTACTAACGACTGCAGATGCAGCCGGGACCAACGGCTTAACGTGCCTTCCGAAGGAAAGTTCCGGAAGAACTCGAGATAATACATTTTTGGTCACCCTATCCACTGATTGGCCTCAGCGAACATTGCTTAGTTTCAGCAATCGCAAGCCAAACGCGTTAATCCAATACTTTACTCTGTATAATATGCATAAATGCTCACCTGCCTCCCTCCCACCCTGCCGGTCACGTAGTCAGCGCTTGTGTCAATGACTAAGTAGTCTTCGTAATTGTTTGCTTCGCTTTCGGTTAGTTCCTGGAGTTTAACGCAAGTTTTGTCTAGCAATATGCTATTTACTTCTTCGATTCTCTTTCTGACGTCTTCGGAATCATCTGACAAAATAACGTACCTAGCTTAATTAGAATGGCGCCATCTAGCGACGGGTAGCGGTATCTTTTTAAGTACTTGGGCTCATTACGGAATCTACAGTGATATTTGGAGAAGACGAAAACCTTGATGGGTCCTCGAGCTTTGCATTCGAGCACTCCCTGGAAGCGTTTCTCTACGGCAGGCATCTTCCGAGGGAGTCCCTTGCAGGGTGCTACGAATGGGAGCGGTGAGCGACAGAACTGACAGTGCCTCTAAAGGTTAGGTTAGTTAGGCATATCTGTGGGCTAGACGGACGGTCCGTCTCGAACCTAGGCTCAGGCGTGCAGCATTGTGCCAACTGTGCAACTTACTATGTCGATGACCTTAGTTCTCCTGCAGATCTCATCATTTCTTATATGAAACAGGGAAAAACCAAGCTTAGCCCTCTCCATTGCCCATTGAATGACTTTGAGCCTTCTTATAATAAGGATCAGGTATGTTTCATGTACTGCGCTATTGCAAGTTCCTATTTTCTTCTTTAATGTTCTTTTCAAAACTTATTTTATGCAGTTACCAACTCACAATTGGGATCGTCTTGAATAATGTATCGTACAAAACCTCCAGGCCATCTTCTGTCTGTGTAAAACTCTTCATTCTCCTTCGATAATTTCACTGTTTTTAGCTCCGGGCTGTCGTCTTCTCTTAATTCTTCTGTGCTGGCCTGGGAACTTTGTCTTGCTACTCTAAAATAAATATATTATGACTGCAGAGAGATGGTCTACCGAAACGTTACTCAAATTTTGAGCACTGCTTATAAAGTTTTTGTAAAATACCTGTCAGAATTTGTTTGGATATACGTCAATGTGGACAATACTCAAATGTTAAGTAGGATTTTGACTTAGAGTAGCGTTTCAGTATTCAGGGGTATGAAATATAGCAAGTTACAGAAGTTCGGTATTCTATTCAAAGATCCAAAAATGGACCTCTGAGAGGACGGCAGGCATCAGGTGTGATGGATGATACGAATCAAAAGGGACTAAACGTCTGACCGATATGAATGGAAGAGGAAACGTACTGCGCCAACCCCAAACAAACTGGAAACAGGGTAGGCATTTACTTACTTTTTAGACTTAGGTTGTGTTTTCGAATATTTCTTAAGGACATATCTGGGTCTGTGTATTTTGTACCTCCTGTCTCCGGTCGCCACATTCTCCAAAGACACTTGGGAGTGATCCCAGTTTGACTCTCCAGAAGATCTAGTTGGCCTGCGAAAATAATGCAAATATAATAAAAAGGTGTTTGCTTTTTAAAATACTATGACTACGTGGTTATTTGGTGAGGCTTCTGCGGCAGAGAAAAATATAATTGTTCCTTTTGTCTACCTACTAATAATTCAGCTTAGCTTAGCTTAATATAGGTAGGTAAATACTTCATGAAATTAAAAAGTAATGAACAATATTAAAATTTCAGTACTTACCTACCTATATTATGTCTTCTTTTTTCTGCGTTCGTCACTGTTCGGTAGGTAATTAATCATTTCGGTAATTAAGTAATTCGTTTATTTGCCGATAAAAATAGGTAATTATTTTTAAAGGGCTTTGGAAGGATACTTAAAAAATATATAGTAACGACGTTTTTAAAAATTTGCAGAAACCATAATTTATTATTCTTAATTTTTCTATGTTCTCTTCCAAACAAGAATTGTGAATTTCGCTACATTTCATGATAGAGAACATAATTATTTTATTTTAATTTTTTTTTCTGAATAGAATTATGATTCAACTTAAAGACCAAAAATTATGCATACAGTAGGTAGTAAATACGTCAATGAAGCGATATGATATTTTTTAACAAACCTTTTATTTCTACAACTGAGAGTAGATGTTACTTACGTAAATCGACGCCTGTGAACTTTGACGCTTTTACCGTTCTCCGATTTAGCTGCGTCTATTGAATCTCCTGCTTGGCTCTTAACAGTCGTCCCAGCTGATCGCTTCCTTCTGTCTGCTTTCTTTGAAACAGTAGTGGTATCTTCAACTCCCTCTAATTTCATGACCGCCTGGCCGTTTCCATTGGTGTGCAAAGCAACGTCTGTCGCTAAAGGGGTTGTTAGTGTTCCACCATTTTCGACGGTTCTCTTCTCCGTCGTGTTATTAGCAGTTGTAGCATTTTCTGTGGCATTAGAAGACCTTAGCGGAGCCAAATATTGCTTGTTATGGTGAGCCCCGCCCACAGTTTTGGTGGACTGGTAGTAAGCGGGTCTGTGCCGAGTGGAATACGCCACCGGACCATGCTTCGTCGACCTGTAGGTTTCTGGGCATGATCTTCCAGCGTAAAACGACGAGCATCGGTACCGTTGGTAGACTTCTACGTTTTCAGACGCTACGCAGAACGCCGTCAAGTTGCTGACCGCTCTCTCCACCATGCTTTTGGCGTAGTTGGTAACGGAATCGATGATGCCGACCACGTCAGGTCTGGTGTTGTTGCTTGTAAGTTCTCCCTCGCCGTCCCTGAGCGGTGTTTTGTTGAGGTCGCAGTGTTTTGCTCTCGCGTTCCTCAACGCTTTGGACGATACCTTGTAAACTTGGTCTATAAGCCCTTGCACCTCATCTTCTATATCGAGTTCCGATAAAACGTTGGTCTTATCATCAGCGGGCTTGTTTGGTGGAAGAGTTATGTCTTCGGTCTTCTTCGGTGGAGGAGTTATGTCTCCGGTCTTCGTCGGTGGAGGAGTTATGTCTCTGTTCACTCTAAGGTTGGCGTTGTAATGGTATTCCTGGACTTGTTCCAATTCTCTCTTCTTTCTGGCCACGCCTGGGTACCGCTGGCACAACTCAACCTTCTCCTGCCGGTCTCTCTTCCTGCATTCCGAGCCGTATACGATGTCTAGCTTTTTGAGGTCTGTAGCAGTGAGTCCGTACCGGTTTTGGGTTCTTTTGATGTCCTGGAATTATAACATTACTGTAAGTTTTTCTAAACAGGATTTTTTGTCCCTAGTTTAGCGACGAACTTAGGAGGAGCACGATAGCGCAGTGGCTTAGCGCGCTTGGCCTGCGATTGCGTAAACTAAGTAATTTTCGCTATGGCCGGTCATTGGATGGGTGACCAAAAATTTATTATCTCGAGTTCCTTCGTGCTTCAGAAGGCTCGTTAAGCCGCTGATCTCGGCTGCATCTGCAGTCGCTAATACCCACCAACCCGCACTGGGCCGGCGTGGTGGGTTATGGCCCAATCTCCGTATATTCTTCCATCCATAGGGAAGGCCCATGCCCCAGCAGTGGGGACATTAAAGAGCTGGTGATGATGATGATGATAGTGACGAACACCAGTTCAATGTCACGAGTCATGCAAGTGGTTCTCAAGATGATTCCAGACTATACTACGTCATCGTCATCCATTCCCAATATGACTTCTCTTACATTCGTATCAGCCGGACGTCATCAAGCAAGCGTTGAACATTGGTCTTGCACAGTTACCTACAGTAAAATTATAGGTTGAATGCTGTTCTATCGTAGCTACCTTAAAAACCATGGGTTGAACGTTGTACCAGCGTACTTACCTTAAAAATTATAGTTCTATGTCCATTTTTACTGTATTCCCGCGCCCCAAAATGCATCACGCTGTCAAAGTCGTACGGCAAAGACTGCAACTCCATAGGCAAAGCTGGGTCTTTCGTGAATAAGTGGACAGCATCTAAGAATACCAATAACGTATAAGAGGATTGTGAAGCTGTAAGTTTTGGTACAAAGCGAAAATATTTTACACCCCGTAAACATAGTCCAATTTTAATGTTTTCATTTTTACGAAATATGTAGGTACATATTGCTTATGATAAAAGTTATTAGTAGCCGAATCAACTTTATTTTTTACATAAAAACTTCCTCTTGCATTATATAGTTTTTAATTTTACGAAACTGAATTATTTAAAAAGAAAAAGGTTTAAATAATTCAAATAATTTAACCCCTAATTCTTTAGAAAATTTTCTCATTTTCTAAAGAATTAGGGGAGTGAAATAGTTATTTGTTGTACGTGAGTGCAAAGTTGTTTAAAAAAATCTAAAAAAAATCTAATAAA
This sequence comes from Cataclysta lemnata, assembly GCA_963931975.1. NCBI lineage: Eukaryota > Metazoa > Arthropoda > Insecta > Lepidoptera > Crambidae > Cataclysta > Cataclysta lemnata. The sequence continues at coordinate 6,803,615 of OZ008359.1, forward strand.
AAAATCTTTGCACTCGAGTGCAACACGTAACTTTTCATCCCCCCAACGAGGAAATTGCAAAGTACAAAAAGAAAATACAATCACAACAGTTTCTGTTTCCACCCAGAAACTTCCACAACACCCTCCCATTAACCCAAACACACTCTCAACACCCACCCAGAAACACCCACAACATTTACACCCGCAATACACACCGATCCACGCAGACACACCCAAAAAACACCCATTCATCCAGAAACACCCACAAAACACTCATTCACCCAGAAACACCCACAAAACACCCATTCAGCCAGAAACACCCACAAAACACCCATTTACCCAAAAAACACCCATTCACCCAGAAACACCCACAAAACACCCATTCACCCAGAAACACCCACAAAACACCCATTTACCCAGAAACACCCAAAAAACACCCATTCACCCAGAAACACACACAAAACACCTATTCAACCAGAAACACCCACAAAACACCCATTCACCCAGAAACACCCACAAAACACCCATTTACCCAGAAACACCCAAAAAACATGCATTCACCCAGAAACACACACAAAACACCTATTCAACCAGAAACACCCACAAAACACCCATCCACCCAGAAACATTCACAAACACCCATTCACCCAGAAACACCCAAAAAATATCGAATCATCCAGACACACCCACAACATCCATTTAGACACCCACAAGTTCCACCCAGTCACACCCACAATACTCACAAATCCATTCAGGCACACCCACAAAACACCCATTCACCCAGACACACACACAAAACACCCATTCACCTAGACACACCCACAAAACACCCATTCACCCAGACACACCTCGAACACCCACCCATCCACCCAGCCACACCCGCATTTATCCAGACACACCTAATAAAAATTACCGTCCCTAGTGGAGTTCCGAGACGGTCAATCAGCTTGAGTCAAGCACGTTGATTTTCTGTATGTTTTTGTTCCGTTGCTAGCGTAAACAAATCAAATAAACCTAAAAAGCTTTTAAATGCTTGACTCAAGCATCAAGCAAGCATTGTAGACGATCAAAATGTTTTAAGCAAGATTGACGCCAAGCTGATTGACCGTCACGGAACTCCAAGGTTTAAAAAATTTATTACGTGAAAAGAAAATGGCGCGCGCAAAGCAAATTACAAAAAAAGTACACCAAGAAGGTTCCGAGTCTGAGTTTTTAACAAATTAAAATAGGCTGCATGATAATTTCGGCACCATGGAGGTAGAAATAAATAGGTATAATGATGTTTTGAATTCACAAACACATTGCACACGATGTTCTAAATTCAAATTTACTTTACCCTCTAGAGGATAGAAACGGCTTTTGCACTCAGATATCGAAGAGCAAAAAGGCTTTTTCCGAGATGGTGGGATGAAAATGTTATTGTTCGAGACAAGTCTTCAATAAGGAAATGTAGGCATTATTCGCGCCGCGTATCGGCACTGAACAAGGACACCCTTAAATCTTTTAAGGGTGTTACCACACCAATCAATCGATCGTGGGTCGATACTTTTATTCAACGACGGTCGATTGGTATGCTTCGAAACTGTTATAGTAAAAGTTCGACGGTCGACGTCGACTATTACAAATATTCGTCGATCGAAAATTGGTGTGGTAACACCCTAAAAGTCTGCTACGAACCCCCGAATACAGAAACGTTACTCAAAGTTTGAGTCCTGTTTAACATTTAAGTATTTTTGAAATTGACGTTTTTCCATACAAATACTGACAGGTAATGTCCACTTAACTTTATAAGCAGTGTTCAAAATTTGAGTAGCGTTCCTGTATTCGGGGGGAAGTGGGCTACTATTGTGGTGCGAAGTGCGCCATGGTGTGAACCTGCATGTTCTAAATTTAGTTATCAAGAGACTTACTTTAACAAGAATACACTGCGAAGAAAAATATACTTTGTTTCTGTAGTATTGAAGGATATTAATTACCAATTGCTGTCAATATGTAATTAATGTTTGTTATCTGAATCACACAAAGTACCTATTGTTCACATAAAACGACCTTTATCGCAACGGAATAAAGTCCTTGATACGCTTTCGATTATAAAATGGTGTCACTCCTATAACAATGTTATAAATAAAGCAAACAGTTATTAATAATTGAGAATTAAATAAAACGAAAGGAGGTAAATACTTTTAATTGTTTTTGTTCGTTAAGTGGCTGTTAATCAGAAGTGCTTGGACTATTTAACAACAGTCAACTTAACGCCAAATTACTACAATAGGCTAATAACATAAATCCCTAGTTAATAATGCTCATACTTACATAAATCACGCCTTGATCCCCGAAGGGGTAGTCAGAGGTGAATCAACACCCACGTTTCGCCAATTATGTGAGGTTAGTTCCTGGAGTTTAACGCAAGTTTTGCCTCGCAATATGCTTTTTACTTGTTCAATTCTCCTTCAGACGTCTTCGGAATCATCTGACAAAATAACGTACCTAGCTTAATTAGAATCGCGCCATCTAGCGACGGGTGTATCTTTTTAAGGACTTGGGCTCTTTACGGAATCTACAGTGATTTTTGGAGAAGACGAAAACCTTGATGGGTCCTCGAGCTTTGCATTAGAGCACTCCCTGAAAGCGTTCCTCAACGGCAGGCATCTTCCGAGGGCAGGGCGCTCCGAATGGGAGCGGTGAGGTCACATGTAGGTAGCGAGCCAGTATATTGCTAGGTGGTATAAGAGGAACGCTGCTGTCCATTACTCATTGCTGTAACCCTTAGTCGCCTTGTACGACACCCGCGGGAGAGATGGAAGTGGTTACAATTGTTTTCTGTCCTGTAGTAGCCACACGGGCCGGCTGAAGCAGGCTAGATATTGATAAAATAAAAATATGATACGAATGCAAAGTTTGTTTACAAAATATCTCCATCGCTTATAATAGTTGATCCAAGATAAGACTGTATGTTAAGTTTCTTTGATTGAATATCGGCGAGAATCGAATATCCGATCTAATCTTGCAATAAAATAAAATTATTAAAATTAACACCCACAATGACGCAATATGATGATGAAGACTATAATAGTGCCCCCCCACACAGGGACGAAGATGATGATGATGATACAAAAATTCAAACTTTACTACAAGTGTCGTACAAAGGGACTAAGGGTAGACACAGCAATGCAATGGACATCGATGTGAGCTCGATAGTAATGGGTATCCTCTGTTATACTGTTATACTGTATAGCAATATTCTGCGATTTACGTGCCCGATAGGTGACAATTGGCTTGCCCTCCGTAATCGGACTTAGCCTAGTTGGCGACTGCCCACGCCTTCGAGGATAAATAGGCGTGATTTAAGTAAAAATATACACATAATTACATATTTTGTTTTTCATTTGAACTTACTGCCGCACTCAGAGACGTCAAATAACTTTAATGAGTACTTAACGTCAAAAAATTTCATTTAAATTTAGACTAAAGACCTGACAAGAATAGAGACTAGTTTTGAATTGTCATTTTTTGACATTCAGTACTCATTATCGTTAATTGACGTCTCTGAGTGCGGCAGAGACGTCAATCAACTTTAATGAGTATTTGATGTCATACAATTTCATTTAAATCCAGACCATAGACCCCGCAAGAATAGCGGCTAGTTTTGAATTGTCATTTTTTGACATTAAGTACTCATTACCGTTAATTGACGTCTCTGAGTGCGGCAGTGAAACATCGACCCCTTATAAAAATGGACTAAAGTTAGCTTCATAGTTTAAAACTGATGCTGTAACTTTTATTTGCTACATGAAAGACAGAGTTAGCATCAATTTTAAACCATGGTCCATGTCAAAGATTTTGGTGGTTAGAAAAATAGAAACAGAATTTCGAAAAATTATGATCTTAAAGCGGGAATCAAACCCGCGTCCGCTGCTATCCGGGCAGGTGCCTGACCGCTCGGCCACCCAAGACACTAATTAACTTGCCGAAATTCTTCTAACCTTTATACTTCACGTTGTAAGCCAACGGGGTACCCTCGCAATTCGCGTTCGGTTCAGCTTGGGTTTGCTTTTTATACTATTCGATTTTAACATCATATAAATGTTAGAAAAATTAGTAATATTGAGGCGAGTTCGATTCCCGCCTCAAGATCATACTTTTTCGAAATTCTTTTTCTAACCACCGAAATCTTTGTACCAATTTTTCTAACATTTATATAATGTTAAAATTAAAATCGAATAGCATAGTCCATGTTTTATTATAATAAGGGAGGGGGGGGACAATGCAGCACATCAAAACATAATAATTGACCTATTTTCTCCGTGTTTAATTATGATTCAGATGTTGGGTTAACTACTATCAATTGGTCGAACAATGCATGTATGTGTCACTCGTGATTGTCCTGATTGAGTGTTTTTATATGTATTGTGTCCGTCTCCCACAGATAAACAACGTATTTTAATAAAAATTACATGTTTGTTATTATTTTTATTAGTGACTGTAGGAGCTCGATAGCGTAGTGCATTGGGCAAACTAAGCAATGTTTGGTAAGGCCGCGCATTGGAACTCGAGATAAAATATTTGTGCTCACCCATGAGCACAAATATTTTATCTCGAGTTCCTCCGTGCTTCGGATGGCAGGCTAAGCAGTTGCACCTTGCATCTACCCACCAATCTGCACTGGGCCAGTGTGGTGGGTTATTGGCCTATTCTCCCCGTATTTCTCTACCCCAAAGGCAAATTTTCTGATCGTCTTTTTTTTTAAATAATTCTTGTTATACCTTTGTTTATGTTAGACAGTAAAGCTCTTGCTCTTCATCTCACCTGATGGTAAGTGACGATTAGGGCTAAAGATGGAATCGAGCTTCACCTGGAACCCTCAACCACAGAGGGGCTGGCTATCCTTTCACACATTGACGGAACACAATAATGCTGTTAACATTATTGTTATGGCGACAGATTTTTGATAAGATGGTGGTAGCTAGCCAGGCGGACTTCAAACAAGTCCTACCACCATCCAAACCGAGCACAAAGTTCCACCAAGTCGTCGCCTTTGCATCGAACCCGGGACCTCTGGATTTTCATTCCGGTGGGCAAACAACTAGACCACGGAGGCATTCATATAATTAAGTATTTATAAAATTTTAAATGGACAAATTAAATGTTAAACTTAATTTTAATTTTATTATTTGCCATAATTAATTGCTGCGCTGCTTTTTTATATAATTATCTATCTTACAATAATGATGCAGCTCTGTACAGGTTACCTGACATTTGCAACTGATATCAATGCTTAGTCAGAGCGTTATCTCAATAATGACGAATAGGGTAATCAAAATGTAACCAAACATGTGGAATTAAAATGTTGATTAGCGAGTAGGCACCTACACTAGAAAACACTTCTAGATACCCGAATATAATGTCAAAGGTTCCATCCACAGAACAGGAAGGCCTTTGCCCTATCAGTACGGATATTAAAGGGCTTGTGTTAATGAGACTGTTAAAAATACAAAAAAAAACATGGAATTCAATGAAAAATACTGGCTTTTATTAAAAGTAAATTGTTTTAATGAATAAAGCACTCACATTTTTGAAGATTTTCTTTGTCAGATTTGATTACTTACTGAATTTTCAAGTTTTGATCAATTTACAATTATTTCGAATCTTTGAAGGATTTTTTTTGACCTAACCAATACTAATTACATCTGCGACACTGTATTTGTCTAACCGACGTGTGTCGTAGTCCCATTTTTACCCTTTGACACGGCGTCGTGTTGTGATGGCTGAGCGGAATACAAAATTGTCACCACCCCCTATCTTTCACGCGAGGCGACTGAGAGTTAAAATAGGTTGCGGGCGTCCTTTTTCTATCAGCCACCAATATACGACGATTTATGTGCCCGATAAGATGGCAATAGGCACATTACATGGAATCTAACATAATTCCCAACACATCACGTTTGTGTTAATTCACCTCTGCCTACGCCTTCGGGGATAAACTCACGGTGGGACATTTATGTATGTATGTGAATTCTGTTCCGTAGTGAATTATAATATATTATATTGCTAGGTGATATTAAAGGAACGCTGCTGCCCATTACTCATCGCTATTTTAACTCTTACTGCCGCACTCAGAGACATGAATTAACGTAAATGAGTACTTAATGTCAAAAAATGCCATTTCAAAACTAGTCCTTATTCTTGCGGCTCTCATGCTCTAAATTTAAATGAATGTTTTCGACGTAAAGTACTCATTAAAGTTAATCGACCTCTCTGAGTGCGGCAGTTAGTCTTCTTAGACCCCCCGGGGGAGAGATCGGACGTCGACCATTGCATTCCGCTCTGCCGTCACCACAAGGCCAAGAATTTTGGTGATCTTAAAAGTTACAGTTTAAAAGACATGGAAGGTTCACAGCAAGACCTTGTGAACATGACACAGGGACAGAATTGGTGCACCCGTGGGCTCATGGGGCGGCATACCAGCCGAACCGGCTATATCCAGATGCGTGTACTTCACATTCTTGTCTTCAAGCCCTCCCACTTTGATGAGGAACCCAGCCGCCAGCTGATGGTTGCGGGCCTTCGCTTCCGTATCGTACTGGACCAAGTCGTCGCCTTTGCACTTGCCTACGTTCACAGCCAAATCTTCGTGTCTGATAGTAGACACCTCGATCCCTTCTCCCACTCTGGAGCCACTGAACTGCAGCCTGGAAGAGTGGTTGGTAGCCTTCGCACTATGGTTGTCCATAGCACCCGTGTAGCTCCCATAGCAAGACACGACATGACCCGTCAAGGTGGCAATCGTGTAGATGTGGGGATTTAGCTCTGTCACCGCCAGCTCAGCCATTTTGTACACCGAATCCGCCATCGCTAGCCTGCCTTCCGCGTCTGTGTTGGTGACCCTGACAGTCTTGCCGCTTCTAGATACCAGTAACTCGTCAGACACATAGGAGTCGGCGCCTACGGAATTCCTGCAAAGGCACATTACTCCGATCACCTTCAGATGTGTTGGTTTGAGGATGGAGCAGGCTTTGAGGAAGCCGGCCACCGCGGCAGCCCCGCACTTGTCTCTAGACATGCCAGCCATCTTTCCAGCTATCTTGATGTCTGCTCCACCCGTGTCGTAAGTGACGCCTTTCCCTACAAGCATCAAGGTTTCAGTCACCCGTGCCGCGTCAGACGGCTTGTAAACTATCTCCACGACCCTGGCTTTGTGTCTGTCCACACGACTTGCTGCTCTATTCACAGCCGATAGCAGTGGATAATCCTTTGCTAGGTCCTCGTCCTTGTCTACGACCGACACCGTAATATTACTGTCGTTGACGAAGGATTTGGTGACGTACTCCACTATTTTGGCCGGTGCCATTCTCTCGGGGTCCGCGCCTCCGATGTCCCGCGCCACAATCCTCCCCTTTTCCAAGGCGATGGCGTTCCTGACGGTTTTGGTGAAAGCTTCGGTGACGACCTCCTCGGCGTGGAAGCCGATCTTCTCGAAGAGCTTGCAGTCGTCTCGCTCTCTGAACTGCAGTGGGACGTACAGGGCTTCTAAGGCGCCGAGGATAGCAACTAGCTGTCCGTCGGGATAGTCTACCACGTTCTGGACTACTAGAAGGGGTCGTTTGGCGCCTGCTTCGAGAGCTCTGAGCACGCCCTTCTTCGCAGCTTCTCTGACGACTCTGACGTCATGGTAAGGAGTGACTGGGCCAGTTGGGGTTAGCACCAGTCGGCCTCCTGACACGTACTCACAGTTCCACACAGTCGCACACTTTTGGGCATGCTTGTCTAGCTTCACGGCTTCGTCGACGAAGCTGATGATGTGCCTGGGAGAAGGCACCTTCAACTCCTCAGGGTAGAGAATCACGATGACCGCGTCGTAGTCATTCGACTGCAGATTCGCCTCGATGAAAATGTTCGAGAACAGTTTGTACTCCTGCGCGCACATCATGCCGTCCCGGTTGCGAGCGTCGCACTACGGCAGTTTAATCTGAATTTAATTTATTTTGAGCGTAATCATTACCGTTTATCACAGCGTCGATATCTTGTCGCGAACAGGTATTAAATGTGCTATTCTATTGTGTTGCGGTAACTTGATAATGAGTGTAAGACAGACTGTTTGTTTTGCAACGTTTATATTACGGTTTTGATTAAGTTGAATATTACTGCGTTAATCAAGTAACCTACGATTACAGCGCGTATGGTACTTTGTGCTCCGATAAGTCTACTACGAAATATTGTTTTTGTCGGCTCAATATTGTGTATTTGTTTTGTATAAATAAACTTCTAATATATTATAACAATCTTGAATCATCGTGTTTGTTATGGTATATAAGTCTGAGAATTGGTCATTAGTCTATTTTTTTACTCCTCTCCTATCCAAGCCATTATCACAATATGGCAAAATTTGTATTAAGACCTCATTAACGTTAATTATTTCACGTGAATGAGTACGGACGTAACGTAGACGTAAAGATTCAAAATTTGGACAGTGTGCAAGTATACATAATGGGGCTCCAGGACGGTCAATCAGCTTGAGTCAAGCACGTTGATTTTCTGTGTGTTTTTGTTCTGTTGCTATGTCAAACAAATCAAAAAGACATTATGCAAGCGTTGTAGACGATCAAAATGCTTGAGGCCAGCTAAAATCTACGTGATTGGCCATCCTGATTGACCGTCTCAGAACCCATAAAACTTACTGGGTTCAATGTTCTCGTACTGGACATCGATGTAGATGTCTCTGCTGTTCCGATTATGCTCGAAGGGCAGCCCCAGGGCCTTCATCACCACCATGTCGATCTGGGGCGACCGAAGGCACTCGTAGCCAAGGGTTATTCGCTGTCGAAAAATCATGATTGGCCTGTGTCGTCCGTCATCATCATTCCCCTACCCGAGCCTACCCTGTTCCCGCTGGCCCTACCTACAGGGTTAGGTAGGTCCGTCCTAGCTGTACAAACAAAAATCGCGCCTCTTTTTCAATAACACTCACGATTCGCCATTGTGTTAGGCCCCGTGTAATAGAAACCGACGAGCATGCTTGAGGAAAATAGTGACATCGGATGAAGCGAAAGAAGTAACTAAGGATAGCATGTGGAAATAATTATTTTTCCACATGCTATCCTTACATGATCTCTGTGTGACTTATGTATGTATGTAATAGGTGGCGAGCCTATTGCCATATCGGGCACGCAGTATGTTGCTAGGTGGTATAAGAGGAAAGCTGCCATTACCATTACTCATTGCTGTATTCTGCTCTGCCGTCACCACCCGTAGGCTATTTTTTATACCCCTAGATCCGTCATAAGGGCAAGACAACGTCTGCCGAGTCAGCAGCAATAGGTAGTACCTATTGCTATTGCCTATTAGGTACCTATACTAATATAACCTATTACATAATTGTAATTCTTGGGTTTTACAGTCGAACTTACATGGGGTTCCTCCTTAGCATGTCCTGTGGTGGTCATGACACACTTCCTTATACCGCGAGGGTTTTCGAAGGTCAGGACGTGCCGGCCGTCGCCAGGGGGCGTGAGGACTGGCACGAACTTGAGGCAGGACCTGAACGCGAACAGCGCCAGGGTCGCCATAATTGACAACGACTGCTCATTGTCTGGTGGTCAGAAAAGTTACATATAATACCTACATATCTTCATAAATCATGCCATCCACGTTTTGCCGTGTGGTGACGGCAGAGTAGAATACAATGGTCACCACCCCAAATCTCCCCCGAGGATGTCGTACAAGGCGACTAAGGATAAAACAATGATGAGGAAAGGGCAGCAGCGTTGCTGTTATACCACCTGGCAATGTACCTACTGCGACTTTTGTGCCCGATAAATGGGAATAGGCTCGCCACCTATTACATGGGACTTAACATAATTGGCGAAACGCGGGTGCTAGTTCACCTCTGCCTACCCCTTCGGGGATATAGGCGTGATTTATGTATGTATGTATGTAGGCATATCCCTGGGGGAGTTTCACTGCCGTGGAGAGAGCCCTGCAGGACGCTACGAATCGGAGTTTGTAGCGGCAGACGGCAGACCTCAGGGTGCCTCTAAAGGCGCGGATTTTTATTATGCAAGACAGGGAGCTCTTGCCCTTCATCACACCTGATGGTAAGTGACGGTAAGATAAAAGGCGAAGACGGAATCGAGCTACACCTAGAACCCTCAGTCACAGAGGGGCTGGCACATTGTCGGAACACAATAGTGCTGTTAACATTATTATTATGGCGACAGATTTTAATAAGATGGTGGTACCTAGCCAGGCGGACTTGAAAGAAGTCAGACAGTTTATTGTATTCTACTCTGCCGTCACTTACCACACGGCCAAACTAACTAACTGCCGCACTCAGAGACGTCAAATAACTTTAATGAGTAGGTACGTAATGTCAAAAACTGCGAATTCAAAACTCGTCCTCTTTCCGGGTCTCAATTTCAATGAATTTTAAGTTAAAGTTAATTGACGTCTCTGAGTGCGGCAGTTTGTAGGTATTGTTATTATCCTCATACATCCTCGAAAAATTACGTAGAATGTGCCATCCCCGACTCACCTTAGGAACATCGAAAAATTCGACTAAGGGAGTTTGTCGAGTGTAGTAAGCAAATCAAAACTGTTTTTAAATAAAGTAATCGCTCAAACCACTTTTAACTGATTTCTGTAGTCTAAAGTGGTTTTGGCCGGCTATGAGATTTGAATGTAAAACTTATAGGTACCTACTACTACTCACCTAACAACCAAGGTACCTTTAAATACTCACCGAAATGTTCTGGGTTTACATAGAACGGCACAGTCGCATTTGGCCAAAATACATATTTGGACGGAGACGAGTAATATCCTGAAAGAAATCGTTTTAACAGCATCACCGAAGAGTTCGGTCTTCCATGTTGGTTTGGGAGTGCAAAATAACGTAGAATGTGCCAGCACCGACTCAACCCATCGGTGTCGTAAAAGTCGACTAGCGATGGGTCCCAATTATTCTTTCTACTTCTGTTATTTACCGTAATATAACAAAAAATGCCAGGCAACTAAACTTTATATTAAACTTACTTTTAACAGTAGATAGAATATGGGTTACCCGCCATAAAGATTTCCCGGTGTAGACCAATGAGAACCTTGGGGCACCCGAATGGTGGGGGCAAACCACCGACAAGCAGACCCAAATAGGGTTAGTGTCAGGCAGGCGGCCAGCTGTAAAATCTATGCCCAAACCTTGAGCAGTATGGATTGGAATTTTGTCATCACAATCACTCTCTCCATTCATCGGTGTCTATACATGGTCTGTGGGCCTACCGCCTAACTCGATTGCTAAAGCAAAAGCTATAGTTTATGATGTCATGCTGTCATTTCGCACCAAATGTACCTAAACTATTAGCGATAGCTTTGAACGAATTATCACCGAATGATTTTGTATGAATTTGGCACAAAATGCGTGCCGCCTAAAAATTCAGGATGGCTGCTATAGACCTAAGCAGTGCATTGCAATATAGCTTTCATCAGCAATCGAGTTAGGCGGTAGGCCCCCTGTTCCATCCATTTTCTAAGCATTTATTCATCTCTAGCACCTTTCCGGTGTGTGTTTACAGCATGTACTGTACCGGGTTCTTTGAGGAGGGCGAATACCTTGTCCTCGCCCCTTACAATCGATTACTCCCTGCAGGCCTAGCACGGGACGTGGACAAAATCTGTCTCCACCACTTGACAGTGTTTTGTCTCCAGATTTAGTGTGAGTTAGAGCGAGATGGAAATATTTATTTTCCCCGAGGAGATTTTGTCCACGTCCCGCGCTACGGGGCTGAGAGGATTTCTCTACGGCAGGCATATATCTAGGTAACCTCTCCCGTGGGTGTCGTACGAGGCGACTAAGGATAAATCAGTGATGAGGAATGGGCAGCAGCGTTCCTCTTATACCACCTAGCAATGTACTGCGACACTTTTGTGCCCGATATATAGCAATAGGCTCGCCACCTATTACATGGGACCTAACATAATTGGCGAAACGTGGGTGCTAGTTCATCTCTGCCTACCCCTTCGGAGATATAGGCGTGATTTATGTAGGTATGTATGTAGGCATATCCCTGGGGGAGTTTCACTTGCCGTGGAGAGAGAGCCTTGCAGGACGCTACGAATCGGAGTTTGCAGCGGCAGACGGCAGACCTCAGGGTGCCTCTAAAGGCGTGGATTTTTATTATGCAAGACAGGGAGCTCTTGCCCTTCATCACACCTGATGGTAAGTGACGGTAAGATAAAAGGCGAAGACGGAATCGAGCTACACCTAGAACCGTCAGTCACAGAGGGGCTGGCACATTGTCGGAACACAATAGTGCTGTTAACATTATTATTATGGCGACAGATTTTGATAAGATGGTGGTACCTAGCTAGGCGGACTTGAAAGAACTAACACTATGTCGTGTATTGGAGTCACCTAACGCCCTTTACGAACATTGCTTTTAGTTTACGCAATCACAGGTAGGTTGTGTGTACATACATATATAAGTCGCCTTGTACGACACCCACGGGAGAGATTTGGGGTGGTGACAATTGCATTCTACTCTGCCGCTGTCATTCCAATTTCATACTCACTGTTGACGTCGATGCTACAAAGAACACTCTTCATAAAATATGCAACGAACACACTTTGCCACATCCTGGCACCAACATCCGTCACGTTACGGTAAAAAAAAGTAAAAATAAATAAATAATAAACGCTTATCGGAAATGCAATTTTCAGCCTGTTATATTGCCCAAGTCAGATTAAATTTATTGGAGTGTGTAAAAACAAACATTTACCGACTGCCTTGCCACGCCAAAATTGGTGCCGTGCCACTCCACATCACTCCCGCGGGTGTCGTACAAGGCGGCTTATACACATATCCGTCTATCCTGCTCTTAGTCGCCTTGTACGACACCCGCGGGAGAGATTACAAGTGGTGGTGATAAATTGTATTCTGCTCTGCCGTCACTGTAATAAATAATCCTTATAAGGCTTTATAAAGCAAACCCAAGCTTAACCGAACGCACGGTATTTGTAAAAATATCTGCTTTGGAATGTTTGAAATTTATTTCTACATTGCGAGGGTACCCGTTGACTTACAACGTGAAGTGTAAAGGTTAGAAGAATTTCGGCAAGTTAATTAGTGTCTTGGGTGGCCGAGCGGTCAGGCAACTGCCCGGATAGCAGCGGACGCGGGTTCGATTCCCGCCTCAAGATCATAATTTTTCGAAATTCTTTTTCTAACCACCAAAATCTTTGTACTAATTTTTCCAACATTTATATAATGTTAAAATTAAAAATCGAATAACAAATAATCCTACTTAAATAAAAAGGTGAAAGGGAATCACTGTTTTGTCTGTTTTACTTTAATTAAAACTGGAGTTCTAGTGAAACCACTCCTAGAGTTCTTAGCCTCACTAATCTTATGTCGCGAATATTTAATTAAATTTTTGCATACACAGTACAGTGATATTCCTTTCAGCCACAATCTTAATGTTTTGCAGCTTTGCCTGATGTAAGAATTCAAGTAATTTGTCTGTAAATACCATGATACTTTTAACATATTTTTTACTTTCAAATATAATTTATGACAATTTTGAATAAAACTTTTTAAAATACTAAATTACATTTATTACAATAAATCATACTTTATTCGATTCTGATAATCCTAATAGCTTCCTAACTGCTGCTGCGTAAGCTTTTACTGTTGCGTCACTCTCTCCATCATTGAATAAACTCGACACTGCAGCTTTGTAACCTTCTGCATTTGGTATCTCTGAGATATCATGTGCAACATAATCTATACTAGCTAAATCACTGTCACTGTTGGTCGATCGTAAATGCCATTGCACCAAACTTTTCTTTGATGCATTGTTATCCCAATCATAATACTCCATGTCATCTTCAGATTTCTTTTCCCATTCTTCCACATTCCATGATTCGTGGTAACAGGCAGTCAGCAAGTAATTTACGTAGTCCAAATTTTGCTTGCGTACCGGACACCGATCTGCAGTTATTGTTACCAAATCGGTTTCTTTGTCGTAACGGTTACCAACCAACCTGATAAACTTGTCTTTAGCATGTTTGTCTAAGTTTAAATTTGACAATTTTATTCTTAGCGTTACAATCCTAGCTAGAGGATTCCTGATAGATGGACTGCCGTGACAATAATCTGATGTTATAGTTTCTACTGGATAATGTGTTTCTATTGCTTCTTCCGAATTCAATAACTTAGGCCATTCGGTGCAAAACTGTTTTAATGCTTCGCACTGTGCTTTAATCACTGGTGGTGTTAAATGTAGAAAATTTGGTATCTTCATCAATTCAGCATTCGCTTTCTTACTTGGTGGTGCTTGGCCCTTTGGCACATAGCCTTGGCGAATGGGCAGGGGAACGGAAGATGGGTGGAACGTTTTTGGGCCCGGCCACACATTACCCCAGTTCTGTAAAAAAGTTATCGTGTATTCAGTAAAAAACTTAATTACGTATGAAATTTCATAACACCATGATATTTCATTCTCTGGGGAAAATCATAAGAGTCTAACTGCCGCACCCAGAGACGTCAAATAACTTTAATGAGTACCTAACGTCAAAAAATTTCAATTCAATCTAGACCATAGACCCGGCAAGAATAGGGACTACTTCAACTTCAACTTTTTGTAGTATGGCAAGCAGTCGTTTGACCATTACTGCCAACGTCAGGTTAAGGAGATCACTTGTGTTCGAGGTTATCCGGTAGAGTTGCTTTTTAAAAGAAACCTGGTGATATTTATTATTTTGTATTACCTGAAATAACGACACAAACATTGGACGTACACAGAATAGGGACTAGTTTTGAATTGTCATTTTTTGACATTAAGTACTCATTATCGTTATTTCGACGTCTTTGAGTGCAGCAGTAAATCACTTAGCATTCCGTGGTAAGGGTTTTTCAGAGATATTCACCATGCGGGTCCTAAATTTTTTTATTATTATTAATAAAATCCTACATTTTGTCATTATTTTAAAGCATTAATGCCAATTTTCATCAACAACTTATCTTTAATTCAAAAATATTTCCATTTTTTTTTTTAACAGTGAATAACAGAGCCTGTGTTTTTTGTCATTTATTTTAAGTAATTTGATTTAAATCAGAAAAGAGTGTAAATCAGAAACTTTTAATCATTATAAAAAATATTACATAAATAAAGTTTGAAAATTTCGAAAATTATTGTCCTGCTAAAGGAATCGGGCCCGCATCCTCCGCAAACCGGGCAGACACCTAACCACTCGGCAAACTAGGACGTCAGTTAACTTGCCGAAATTTAACTTTTTCTGACTTTGTTTTCTCTGATATGCCTGATGGTGATGGTGTAGATGAGGAAATGACGAGTGACAGAAGAGGGAGGAGAAAGAGGACATACTGAGTCGACCCCAAATAGGATGGAATAAGGGTAGGGTGATGATGGTGTTAATGCCATTCAATAGTATTTAAAACAATACTCACTTGATCTATAGCCATTCTATCAGCCCTGTCCGGCTGGACGTCAGTTCGACGAGTGATTCTACGCCGCGTTCTCTCTTTCTTTTTCAAAATATCAAGAACACGAAATTCCTCGCCGTCTTCGCCTTTCGTCACGACTTCCGTGTTAGTCGAGTTTAAGCGCCATATCTTTACATTGAATCCTGATGAAACGGCTAAAGTTCGGCATCGATTTAGTATTAAGCTCATTTTACTGATTTCACTATAATAAAAGAACAAAATTCAATGTTTAGATCAGAGCCATTTTTCCAGTGTCAGAAATGTCAGAATTTTAGGTTAGTTATGTATGTTTTTACAGGTTATGGTTATTGAGACGAGACATGAATTCATTGAAGCTATTTCATTCATTTTATTTTATTTAAATATTTAATAAAATATTCATTAATTATTATATTTTATACCTAACAATTTAAATAAATCAATATTACTTATGTTCGTTTTAGTTTAGTTTCGGCTGAAAGCCAAGAAGCCAGGGCCGGTAAAATTGATAGTTTGAACTTTGACATTGCCTGACAAATCTCAAATCTGACATTAATTTGTTTCCTTGGTAGCGGTCGGTGTTTTTGTGTTTTTGGTGTGCTTGATTTGATATTTTCTCTTCATTACGTATCAAATAAAAAAGTAGATTGAATTGACTCTTTAAAATGGCTGTAAGTATTAAACACTTTATTTATTATATCTCAATTGCTGGCAATTTCAATACGCCGAAAGTTGCAATATAACCTCAAATTTTTCATTGTACATTTTAGTACTTATTGTGATATTTTATGCGTAGTTGGTGCCTAATGTGCTTAAATTGTCTTCTAATTTCATTTTCAGTCCTTAGCAGCTGCGCAAGTGCAAGAAGTACGGTCTATAACGCGAATTGAACGTATTGGCGCCCATTCGCATATTCGTGGTTTAGGCCTAGATGATTCCCTTGAGCCTAGGGCTGTGTCCCAGGGCATGGTGGGCCAAAAGATGGCCAGAAAAGCCGCGGGAGTCATCTTGCAGATGATTCGAGAAGGTGAGTTGATTGAAAATAACAGCTTGGTTGCTATGGTAACCTCTTATGCCGGATCCACGCGTTTGGAAGCCGCAGTCTCCATAACCGTACAAACGTTAAGCGTGTGAACGCGTCGCAAGCGCTTGCGGCAAATTCCCTTTGATTTGTGACAAAAAACCAACATTGATTGGTTCAGCTACAAGCGCTTCCAAACCAAACCAAACACATCCACACATTTGACTTTATGATGACTTGTTGAGGTTTGGCAAGCATGTGGATCTGGCATTTCAGATTCACACTTCCATTCACACATCCACCATCCATATGTTCACCATCTCTAAATCCATTGACATTCATGTCATCCCATATCATAACATAACTGGACGGAGATAAGCAATAATGTGTCAACCCACTAAAACCCATATTCCGAGATTTCGACATAGGTTGATAAAGCATCATTTATTCTACAATTTTCAAAAATGTTCTAACTGACTTGAAACACTTTCTTTAACAAAAAGATAAAAACAATTTTTAATAAAGTAGCAAATCACATCATGCTTAGAATCTTTGGGCGCCATTTTCTCAAATTGGTATTCATGTGGCTTGACACATTATTGCTTATCTATGTCCAACTATACTAAGCTAAACAACTCTTTTCAACTTTTGTCACTAGCACAACTTTCGGACTATAAAGGAGTAGGTACTTATGTATACATACTTACAAAATTATTACAGGCAAAATTGCTGGCAGAGCTGTGCTATTAGCAGGACAGCCAGGCACAGGCAAGACTGCCATCGCTATGGGTCTGGCTCAAGCACTGGGCCCTGACACTCCTTTTACCAGCATGGCAGGTGAGTTACACATACATAAATCACACAGAGTTGAATTAACACCCACATTTTACCTATTAGGTTAGATTTGTTAACCGCCTCCGTGGTCTAGTGGTTCGCCCACCAGAATGAAGATCCCGGTTGGATCCCCAGGGGGGTACAACTTTGTGCTCGGTTTGGTTGGTGGAAGGACTTCTTTGAAGTCCGCCTGGCTAGCTACCACCATCTTATCACAATCTGTCGCCATAATAATAATGTTAACAGCATTATTGTGTTCCGACAAAGTGTGATAAGAAAGCCAGCCCCTTTGTGGTTGAGGGTTCCAGGTGAAGCTCGATTCCATTCAGCCCTTATTGTGACTTACAATCAGGTGAGAAAAAGGGCAATGGCTTCCCTGTCTAACATAAAAAAAAAGGTCCCATGTGGTGGAGAGCCTATTGCCATTGCGCAAGAAAATTGCAGTATATTGCTAGGTGTATTATGAGGAATGCTGCTGCCCATTACTCCTTAACCCTTAGTCGCCTTGTAAGACACCCGCCGGAGAGATGGGGATGGTAACAATTGTATTCTGCTCTGCTCTCACCACATGGCAATCAATAAGTATTTCTTTCACTCACCTATCATCATCACTAGCCTTTTCAATACCCCTCTGCTGGAGCACAGTACCTATGGAGAATATAGGGGACTAACCTTAGCAAACATTACTTAGTTTACGCAATTGCAGGTTGAGTGAGCTAAGCCACTGTGCTATTAAGGTTCTCGTCGTATATTTGGCCCATTCTACCTGTACTGTCCTCAACGGGGGGAAATCAAAGAGCTGGTGATAATGATGATGATAATAAGAGCCATCCTCATAAAGTTACATACATACATAAATCACGCCTATATCCCCGAAGGGGTAGGCAGAGGTGGACTAGCACCCACGTTTCGCCAATTATATTTGGTCCCATCTAATAGGTGGCGAGCCTATTGCCATTCATCGGACACTAAAGTCGCAGAATATTGCTTGGTGGTACAAGAGGAACGCTGCTGCCCAATCCTCATCACTGATTTATCCTTAGTCGCCTTGTACGACACCCACGGGATAGATTTGGGGTGGTGACAATTGTATCCTACTCTGCCGTCACCACATGGCCAATAATTTCGGCCGGATCCTAAAGTTGCCTAATTACAAAATTGGTTAAGATTAATGTTGTACAATTTTTCAGGTTCTGAAATATTTTCATTGGAGATGAGCAAGACAGAAGCCCTGACCCAAGCCATCAGGAAATCTATTGGCATTAGAATTAAGTGAGTATTTTTAATTACGTTTATTAATGACAGGATTTAATTTCAATTATGAATGAAAAAATTCAGTTTCAATTACAAAATGAAAAGAATAAATTCCTTTTCAAAACTTTTACTATTTTTTTTAATCGGAAGGCAAAGAAACCCGACAATATACAAATATTTTTTTCTAATCGAAAGGCAAAGAAACTACAACATACAGCCATAAAAAACATGAAACATAAAAATCATGTTAAATTATTGTGTAACACATAGGGAGGAGTCGGAGATCATCGAAGGTGAAGTGGTGGAAGTTGTGGTGGAGAGGGCGGCTGGCGGGGGCGGAGCGCGGGTCGGCAGGCTCACCCTGAAGACGACAGACATGGAGACCAACTACGACATGGGCGCTAAGATGATCGACTCTTTGCTCAAGGAAAAGGTAATCAGTATTGGTGGACAAGATTTGCCAGACCAGAATCGCGATTTCAAAGTCACAAACAAATTTGTGGTTAGAATAAGTAAGTAAGTAAGAAAACTAAGATGGTTGGCCGAGTGGTATAGAAGAAGAAAGAAATGAGGCATCATCTAACATCAATCAAAACAATTATTTCAAAGTCCTCGTTAGAAGCCCCTCCCGTTAGTCTAGCGGTTCGCCCACCGGTATTAGATCCTTGAGACCCCGGGTTCGATTCCCAGCGATGTAAAAATTTCTTCGTTGTATGTAGATCCGCCCGGCTAGCTACCACCATGTCATCAATGTCTGTCTTCATAATAATAACGTTGCTAGCATTGTTGTGTTCCGACATTTTGTGATAAGATAGCCAACCCCTCTGTGGTTGAGGGTTCTAGGTGAAGCTCGATTCCATCTTGGGCCTTTTCGTCAGTTACTATTAGGTGAGGTGAATTCCAAGAGCTTCCCTGTACAGCATAAAAAATGGTACATCATATACCAATGGCGATAAAAGAAAAAAAATGTCTCAGATCGCAAGTAATTAACGCCCAAGCCGAAGGCGAGAGGGCGATAAATATGCAATCTGGGGCCTTCTTTTTTATCGCCCGAGGTAAGATCATAGTTTTATGTCAACCCCTGACCAGTAAGTGGGATTTCCATTGCGGGCGGGATAAGTCCACATTGTGTTCAAGTGTCACAAAATGTTTTCCATCCCGGATCCAGTGAAGGCGCGAGCTCTAGCAGTGTGGACATTAAAGGGCTGATGATGATGAGTAGTTTAGTTTGCTGGGCCATTTCCGCACTTAGCCCCCTGATTGGGCCATTGCCAGTGCGTGTCTACTTATATCGTACTATTCCAACTGTCCCAGATTATCCCAAAAACTTGGCAGTCTTTTTAGACTGCTGCAGGCTTCCGGGACCGGTACTGGGGATTGGAGACGGTGATGATGATTTTTTTATTTATTTTTTTAATCAATTTTATTTAAAGTACTTTTATCCATTGGATATGACAGTCCTATCGAAACCTATCTTCTAATTTACACACTATATTTAAACTATACACTGCCAGAAGTGTCGCGGCGGGTACAAAGCATGATATAAAACATTCTAGCTTCAACAGACACAACACCAACATCATTTAAGTAAATATTGTACTTTGTAACAAGCGCCATTCTCTCTCTTTGGTCAAAGTCAAAGTCAAAGTCAAAATTCATTTATTCATATCTGGTATGATTACAATACACTTATGAATCATCAAGACGCTAGATACCGAAAACCCGTGTGTCCAAGAAAAAAAAATAGTGGAAAACAAAAATAGCGGAGTGCGCAGCATGCCTCAGTCTGTAACAGTGGCGGAGCGTCCATATAACCCGATTCCCAACAGCCGTACCAAACGAGCGAGCATAAAAAAATCATTACCATAATGCAAGTACACTACCATTTTATAAACAAATAAAAAAAATCCAACAATAAAATCTTATCATAACAGTATTAAACGCGCGCGAAACAATATGCAACACAGGTACATACAATTCGCTCCCGCTCTCTAGATTCCTTCAACTAACTCGCTAAATATCGAGTTACTGGACGCCTGCTATACAGCACGCACACAGGCAAGCGTAGTCTTGTCAGGCGCACGCAACGAGTAATAGTACCTAAAGATTGCCTACAAGCCGGCATCAAGCCGGCATTTCGGCAGCCTACGCGCTTATGCATCGATACACTACCACACGCACACATTAGTAATAAACTCCCACCAAAACAAGTTCCGTCAAAAGTAAATATTTTAGATCTTATTACAATAACCATAAAAGCGGAATTTCACTGTACTGAACTGCACTCAATATCGCGGTTAACAAGCCACTCCGGAGCGGGTTGCATCGTCCTTCCCTTTTTAACACGGCTTTTGTTTGTATAATGTTCTCTCTTTCTGGCCTTGCTGAGAAATACTCATGACGGCTACTGTCATGCCCACAGCCCACAGACGAGAGGTTAGTCTGTTTTGAAATTTGCTTGCACTCACATAAACTTAACGTTATTAATTAGTTTTATTGTATTTTTAGCAGTAATTCAGTGAAATAGTAAAATTTTACTAACCTGTGTTGTTGTTTTAAAGGTGTATTGTGATTTTGTGGATTGTGTAGCTCTGCAGGGATGTAATTGGTAGGTTTTAGTTTTTAAATAATTTTGGTTTATTCTCTCTCGGCAGAATAATGGCCGCTTTGATGCACATAGATTTTTGCCTTACCGCTTGCTAAGTGAGGGAAAGCAGTTTTCAAAGTTGTCCTTTGAAAATAAAAAATATGTCATACAGTTAGGTCGACCTCGTCCAAATATGTCAATAGATTTTAGATTACAAGCGTAAAGACGGGTTTTTCAAGCATTTCCACAGTTCTCTTTATGATAAATATAGTTGGCTTACAGGCAGTTGTTTAAATGTTTTGTTTTCCGTGTCTTTTGTTTTCTGATTCAAGCAGCGTTTGGAATCGAACGGGATATTCTGATGTTAATAATTTATCAAACTCTGCTAAAAAACATGTTCAAAGTGAGAAACATATGCGTAGTTGTTTAGCGTTGCATGAATTTGGAAATAGTAGAATAGAAAACTATTTTTACAATAATTTTGGCGCTCATAACCGCAAAGTCGAGCGTAATCGTATTCTGTTAAAACGTTTCATAGACACAGTTGTACATACATACATAAATCACGCCCATATCCCCGAAGGGGTATGCAGAGGTGAATTCTCATCCGCGTTTCGCCAATTATGTTAAGTCCCATGTAATAGGTGGCGAGCCTATTGCCATTTATCGGTCACAAAAGTCGCAGTACATTGTCAGGACGGTAGTATAAGAGGAACGCTGCTGCCCATTCCTCATCACTGATTTATCCTTAGTCGCCTTGTACGACACCCACGGGAGAGATTTGGGATGGTGACAATTGTATTCTACTCTGCCGTCACCACACGGCTAACGACACAGTTGTTCTCTTAGGTAAACAAGAATTAGCGTTTCGCGGGCACGACGAAAGTGTAAATTCGGATAATCGTGGTAATTATACTGAAACATTATTATATTTGAGTAATTACGAGCTTTAAAGAAAGTTTCTGCGAGTACCCATTTTTTGTGGGTTCGAATTTTTACTGTGGCTTGCCTTACTTTTTTTTTCACGCCACGCCACTGGTCTGTAATGGTAGGTCTCCCAAACCCGCCCACGCCCCGATCCGCAACGAAGCGCCGACCCTGCCGCGTTCAATACCAAGATGGTACTAAACGCATCAGGGCCCAACGCTCCGCTAGCAGAACGGCACGCAAGTAGGCTGTAGAGAAACCCACCATTGTCAACGAGTTATGACATTGCAGGTACATTGTAAATTATGCACCAAATACAATCCCACAACTCGCCAATCACATAAACCGAAACATGCCGCGCACTACCAATCAACCCCCCAACCCCCACCCTACCTATACGGACACACAAGTTTTCAATATCTAGCGAACACACTCCATCAGCAGGTGTTGGACATCTTCTATGACACCACAGTTTTCACAATTTGGTAAATCTATTAAGTTCATGAGGTATTTAAACCTGTTTGATGGATAGTGTCCGGACCGATGATGATGATGATGATGTGTGTGTGTGTAGGTGCAAGCCGGCGACGTGGTCACCATCGATAAGGCCACGGGCAAGATCAATAAGTTGGGCAGGAGCTTCGCCAGGGCGAGGGACTATGACGCGACAGGTATGAGAGTGGTCACAGGGGACACGGATCTTCTTTCTTCTCTAGTCCTATCTACATATATTATACATAACCTATACTCTAATTTTTAATTATGTGCACTAAAGTGATGTTAGGAATCTTCCTCTGCTTCTCCCTGCCCTGTTCCCAGTCTAACTGGGGTCGGCGCAGTATATTACCTCTTCCTTTCATATCGGTCAGACGTCATCAAGCCATCCCCTCCCTTTTGATTCATATCATCCATCACACCGTAAAGGTGCAAGTGATGAATGAATGTATAGTAACGAGACAGAAAGGACCATGTCGAGAGATCGATGAACGGAGCCGGCCGCCTGTCTGACACCAACCGTCTTTGGGTATGCTGTTGTTGGTGGTTTGCGCTCCACCATTCGGGTGCCCCGAGGTGCTCATTGGTCTACGCCGGGCAATTTACCTTAGTCGACTTTTACAACACCCATAGGATGACTCGGGGCTGGCCTATTCTACGTTATTTGTTCGCTCCCAGGCCAGCATAGAAGACTAAAAGACGAAAAAAGTGATATTAGGAATGATGCCATATAACAAAAAATAAAAAATACATACTACTTCTTCCTGCCACATGAGTAAATAAACTGAACAGAGAATAACCTTCATACAACCGCGCGGATCGGTTGCACTACTACAAGCGCGCGGAGCACGTGTGCGTTACCACTGGCCGCTGTCGCGCACGCGGCGAGACTGGAAAAAAACCGGTTTTGGATGCACAGCCAGTTGCATTAATGTCAGGGTTGGTGCGACGGCGTTCTAAGGAAGCTTTTACTATGTTCGGTTTATCTACTCATGTATCCCTGCCCTGTTCCCAGTCTATCTGGGGTCAGACGTCATCAAGCCATCCCCGTTCATTTTATATCATCCATCACACGGAAATGGTGCTTGTGAAGAATTAATGTTGAGAAAAGAGACGGAAAGGACCAGTCGAGAGAACAAAGAACGGAGAGAGTGATTAGGGTGACAACATTCCAATCTATACTGCTTAAGCAGAATTCTGCACGAGTTTAAACATAATTTAATACACATACATACAGAAATCAGAGGTGAAATAACACCCACGTTTAGTTAGGTCCCATGTAATACGCGGCGAGCCTATCGCCATGTATCGGCACTAAAATCGCAGTACATTGCCAGGTGGTACAAGAGGAATGCTGCAGTCCATTACTCATCTCTGTCTTCACCCTTAGTCGCCTTGTACGACACCCACGGTAGAGATGGGGGTGGTGACAATTGTATTCTGCTCTGCCGTCAAAGAAAATGGAGTGATTCTATTGGTTCTCTTTACACATTCCTCTCAACGCATCTATGGTGGAAAATCATCCTTAGACAGTTGTTGGGGTGGGAGACTATAATATAAATCTTCGGGGAAAAATAGCTACGTGATTTGAGTATGTGAATAGTTTGAGACCTAGTCAAGTGGGTCGCGCTATTCTAGACCACAATGTCTCCAACCGAAGCTTCTTCCAGGCCAACAGGCTCGCTTCGTCCAGTGCCCCGAGGGGGAACTGCAGAAGCGGAAAGAGGTGGTGCACACGGTGACCCTTCACGAGGTGGACGTGATCAACTCGAGGACACACGGCTTCCTGGCTCTGTTCTCTGGTGAGCGGACATTTTTAATTGGGTTTTTTATTTTCATGCAGGTTTTTCGCTGCTGACGCTCGAGTTCACCACCACGTAAAACGGGCGATTAAAAGATAACCGCCAGTTTTTGACAGTTCCTGCATGTAATGATAAAATGTCAAAAGCCGACGTTTAAATATTAGGTTGGGGAAAAAGTTTCTTCGCATTTTTTAAGAAAATTCAAAACATTTTTTAATATAGTTTATTTACATTTAACTAAAGTATGTAGGTACCATTTTGTTCGATAACTTTTTGCCATCTTGTAGGTAGGGACATGATCCCATTGCTATAGAAATTTTGGGACTTCTGGTCAAAATACCGCGACAAGTGGTTTTGGCAGTCCTCTCGTGATGTTAACCTGACACTGCCTAAAGAATTCTGAAGAGACCGAAACAGGTGGAAATCTGAAGGTGCAAGGTCAGGACTATACGGCGGATGCATTAACACCTCCCAGCCAATCTCTCTTAATTTTTGCTGAGTGGCTAAAGATGTGTGAGGTCTAGCGTTATCATGATGAAAAACCACACCCCTTCTGTTGATTAATTGCTTTAATCTCATCAGTTGTTCGCAGTAGAGTTCAGAATCGATGGTCCTGCCTGGTGGTGACAGCTCATAATAAATAATGCCCTTCCAATCCCACCACACACACAGCATCACCTTGTTGCGAGTTAACCCGGGTTTCGCCACAGTCTGTGAAGCCTGACCGGCCTTTGACCACGACCTTTTTCGCACGTTCTTGTCGTACGTGATCCACTTTTCATCACCAGTTATCAGCTTCTTCAAAAATGGTTCGGTTTCATTACGTCGTAATAAAGAATCACAAATGAGTACACGGTTCATTAGGTTTCTTTCAGTGAGCTCGTGAGGTACCCAAATGTCGAGCTTTTTTGTGTACCCAGTTTTTTTCAAATGCGCCAAAACTGTTTTGTGGTCAATTCCCAGTTCTTCAGCTACGTCGTAACTACTGACATGCCGATCTTACTCCACTTTTTCAAAAATGGCATCCATTTTATCTGTAATAGGGCGACCAGAGCGACGTGCATCTTTGACATCAAAATTTCCGGATTGAAAACGCTTAAACCAAATTTGTGCTACTCTCACAGACACTGCACTAGGTTCATAAACATCGCAAATTTTTTTCGCGGCTTGCGTTGAATTTTTACCTTTTTTGTAGTAAAATTTAAAAATGTATCGAATTTCTTCATTAGATTCACTCATCTTGGCGGTACGAAAAACAAATGAAAATCACACATTTTCCTAATTTGAATTTGGAATTATGTTGTTTAAAATTTAAACTTTCAATTGACAGGCGACACTGGTGAGATTAAGTCGGAGATACGCGAGCAGATCAACAGCAAAGTGGCCGAGTGGCGGGAGGAGGGCAAGGCGGAAATGATACCGGGGGTGCTTTTCATCGACGAGGTATTTTTAATTTTTTTTAAGGCATATCCGCACTAGTGATAGATGTCACGAATGTAAATATCCGAGCATACGCGAATGCGAATATTGAGTTTTTTTTTTTAATTTGGCGCCAGTTCGCCAATTAGTATACGCGCGAGGCGCATTCTGACTTATTACTTTAAAACAAAAAAGAAGCAACCATGTTTTTTTTTTTTTTTTTTTCAAAAATCTGCTTTTCTTATTACTTCATACTTATCTGCCTAAAAAATGTCTAAATTGTAATGAGAAGTTATGTGATTTTAGTAGTATAAATGAAAACAATAAATTAATAATAGAATATACCTACATAAAAACAACCTGCCCCGGCTAGCATGACCACCCAAACACGATATGATATAGCCATTTATCGCGTTAAACTTACAAAATTCATTGGATTTTCGACAGTTCAAAGTGATAAATGGCTGTATCTTTATGGCCTTAGAGGCTTATTCAATTATTTAATTCGGACTTATTCAAGTGTTAAAATTCAATGATTTTTGACAGAACAGTCAAGAAGCGATAAATTGCTCTTATCATATCGTTTTGCGGTGGTGGTCATGCTAGCCGGGCAGGTGTAGTTTTTGAAAATAAAATAAATCATCACGCCTTTTATACTGTGTAGGATAGCACACTTTTTTTCTAAGTATTTATGTTTTTATACATTGTATTTTGATACTGTCACCGTACTGCCTATAACATATGGTTACTTGGAATTATTACATTGTCTCATTGAGCCTAGCATTTTCCTTTCCCTATTTTCCTATATTCCTCCAATTTACCGTCTCTTTTAAATATGTTACAGGCACACATGCTGGACATCGAGTGCTTCTCCTTCATGAACCGAGCCCTAGAGTCTGAGACGGCGCCGGTCGTAATCATGGCTACTAACCGCGGCATCACCCGCATCAGGGGAACCAACTACCAGAGCCCGCACGGCATACCGCTCGACTTACTCGATAGGATGATAATTGTGCCCACCACACCGTACTCGCAGCAGGAGTTGAAGGAGATTCTCAATATAAGGTACCTTGGCCTTGTTTGACCCAAAAAATAGAAATCTTTATTTGCTATATACTGTGTTACATATTGCCTATGTCGTGTGGGTGACGGCAGAGTAGAATACAATTGTCCCCACCCCAAATCTCTCCCGTGGGTGTCGTACAAGACGACTAAGGATAAATCAGTGATGAGGAATGCAAACATACATACATACATAAATCACGCCTATATCCCCGAAGGGGTAGGCAGAGGTGAACTAGCACCCACGTTTCGCCAATTATGTTAGGTCCCATGTAATAGGTGGCGAGCCTATTGCCATTTATCGGGCACAAAAGACGTAGTACATTGCTATTGCTAGGTGGTATAAGAGGAACGCTGCTGCCCATTCCTCATAATTGATTTATCCTTAGTCGCCTTGTACGACACCCACGGGAGAGATTTGGGGTGGTGACAATTGTATTCTACTCTACAGTCACCACACGGCATGATGAGGAATGGGCAACAGCATTCCTCTTATACCATCTAGCAATGTACTGCGACTTTTGTGCCCGATGAAAGGCAATAGGCTCGCCACCTATTACATGGGACTTAACATAGTTGGCGAAACGTGGGTGCTAGTTCACCTCTCCTTACCCCTTCGGGGATATAGGCGTGATTTATGTATGTTTGTAATTAAGCATTTTTGAAGCGTTAAAATTGAGAATCGAAAAATGACACAAGGCAAATACCTTATTACAAATAAAAAAAGCGCAGGACGCGAGTTCGATTCCTGCATCAGGATTTCTCGATAATTTTCTGTCCTCTTTTTGTTTGTAATATTTTTTCCAGCATTTATACCCATTCATAGATTAATCGACGTGGTGTACGAGGAACACATCATCACTTATCGCCTGAGGCGCCTTGTACGACACCTGCAGGAGAGTTAACAATAGTATACTGCTCTGCCATCAACAGACGGCATTTATTGTATGTGCATTTAAAAGAAATAGCGGAGGCTTGGCTGCACGGCCTAGATCCGTTTGCTTCCCCCCCGCTCGGAGAACGTAATTAAAATAACAATCAAAATGACAGGTGCGAGGAAGAGGACTGTCAGATGTCGCCCGATGCGCTCACGGTTCTGACGAGGGTCGCCACCGAGACGTCGCTGCGGTACGCGATCCAGCTGATCACGACCGCGTCCCTGGTCGCCAAGCGGAGGAAAGCCTCTGAGGTTGGTCGGATATACTATACAAGGTGTAACAGAGAGGTGTAGTCATATTTAAAGAGGTTATTCAGGCCATCAAACTGAACAACTTTCGCTAAGGGACCAAAATCGAAATCTCAGAAAAAAATCACTTCCCCATACTAAACCGAGAACCAGCTGACATCAGTTTGTATGGGGGAGTGTTTTTTTTTCTGAGATTTCGATTTTGGTACCTTAACGAAAGTTGTTCAGTTACATGGCCTCAATGACCCCTTTAAATATGACTACACCTCTCTGTTACACCTTTTACATCATGCATAATTCACGCCTATATCACCGAAGGGGTAGGCAGAGAATTGACGCCCACTTTTCGCCTGGGACATGGGACTTAACAAAATTGGCGAAACGTGGATGTTAAATCACCTCTGCCTACCCCTTTGGGGATATAGGCGCGATTTATGAATAATTCTGGTTAGAAAAAGTTCCCGCATCAGGACTATAATTTTTCTAACTTTTTCTAAATAAAATTTTCTTTGATGTAGTCACAGTCAGCATCATAACTTGATTAACTGCCGCACTCAGAGACGTCAATTAGCTTTAATAAGTTATTAATGTCAAATTATTTTATTTAAATCTAGACTATAGACCTGGCAAGAATAGTGACTAGTTTTGAATTGTCAGTTTTTGACATTAACTACTCATAAACGTTGTTTGACGTCTCTGAGTGCGGCAGTAACTCTTTAACACATTGTCACAATAGTTGTTCGTACAAATTGGTGGCAACTATTATGTCTTTGGTATGACAGAGGGTAAAGAAGTTACCAACTTAATGTTACTAACCAAAGATAGTTGATTATATACCAAGGGCGATAAAACGATCTGAGACTTCTTTTTTTGATTGTCCGAGGTAAGATCATAGTTTTATGTACACCTTACCAGGAAGTGGAATTTTTCGTACGATAGCGGGCAAAAGTCCACTTTATGGTCAGGTGTGACATAAATAATGTTCTTACAGGTCAGCATGGATGATGTGAAAAAGGTGTACTCCCTGTTCCTCGATGAGCACCGCTCGGAGCAGTTCCTCAAGGAGTACCAGGACGAGTTCATGTTCAACGACGGCTCAGGAGGTGAGACAGCGTAGTGTTCCCGTATGACGCATTAAGGGGTTTTTTGGGATACTCAACAATTCCCAACTTGGGAATGCCGTGTGTGTTAAACGACGCGACAGTTTCGGGGGAGGTGAGTCTGCGTAGTGTTCCCGTATGACCCCATCGAGGGGTTATTTGGGAATGCCCTGTGCATATAGATTGAGGTGATGATCGTGTAAAACTTTAGGCGGTAGATAGATTTTTTATCGATAGTCGGCGCGTAGCCCTTTTGCAAAATGTCTGAATTGAGAGTGGAATCCACATTTTTTCGGTTTTGGTTATGAGTTTGGATAATTGTTACTAAATTATTATTTTTTTTTAATTAACGACAAGTAGTGCATTTAAGAATTTTTAATTTGTATTTCTCACAAGAGTCGCGTTTTCGTTACAGATGGCCCTCAGATGATGGAGGTGGCGCAGTGAGCCCCGGTCTCGCGACCCTCAAATATACCGAATCGCATATCACACTCGAATACCCCCAATCGATTGAAACGGGAACATTTAATATTTGTGGTAACCTGACCCGGTATTATGAATGTGAGTCGATTTCAGTTGCTTTCGTCTACCCGTCACTCTGACAGTTCGCTATTATTCTCCATGAGTGAGAGAGACCGGTAATCGTAAGTGACTGCAACCGGCTTACATAATATGTGCAAATGTGCTGTTGACTCGTAACGGTACCACAAAATGTCAAATTTTCTCAATTGACTCTGTGCTTTACTACCAACAAGAATAGGTTGGCAATCTATTGAAGAAATGAAATTCTGATCTGACCTGACCCTAATTTGTCCTTGAATAATGTGATTCTCTCATAAATATAAAGTTTATTTAGTAGTGTGTCACTAGAATAGCTGTCAGAGAGTTTGTTTGTTATGTGGTATTGTGGAGTGAGTCTATGAGGTATAACAAAGACGGCTTAGTCGATTATACAGCATTATTTATAAAGCACCAACTACTTCCTAGTACTAGATAGCCAACATCATAAACAACTCACACATACAAAGAAAATTATGGCTTGAAAAATTATAGTCTGATAATTCAATAATAATTTCTTACTTTCTTGAAATGCATAGTTGCATGCATTTGAACATGAAATCTAGGCAGGAAAACACCATTTTGTGATTCCCTCCGAAAATCAAAGATTATTTATGCAAGTATCAATAATTTACATAAATATTTTTTTTTATTTCTATTTGAACATCCAATTGAAATACAAATTCATAGTATAAATAATTTATGTGTAGTTTCAATATAAGGGGCGGACGCGGTTTCTGTATATTCCGAGTCACCAGCTTATAAAGTATTGTCGCGACATTTGAACAAACATTGTTATGACGTTAGCTGTCTTGTACTGCGAGGTTTTTGATGTGTTACTAATAAGCCGGTATACAACAGGTAACAGAAATAACTTACACCCTGACTACTACCCATGCTAACATAGTCATAAAAATACTAGTGTTAATAAAAAATAGAAATCGTTAAATTTTGTTTTCTACCCCCATACATATTGTTTGGTCAGTTAAGCAAAATGTATGATTAATTCAAAAATTAAGGTTAATTAAATATAAGGTAAAAAGGTAAAATTAAGGTTCCGTACCCAAAGGGTACTGTTTACATATTGACTAAAGCGGGGAATTCACTATACGGACATGCCCCCCGCGGACCTCGTTTGTATAGGCCGGACTGACGGCCCTACACTATACTAGAGCCACTACAAACGTGCGAACTGGCTCATATATCAATTTTATCAGACCTCTCGCTCACACTTATAGGCATACCGGAATCCTCGCTCGCACTCCCTAGTGTTGGGTTTAACATTAAAAAAGGGATTTGGCGATAGTCAATAGCAGGTAATGTGGAAAATGATAAGGAAAAATAATGCAAAATATTGTCCCGCATGATTTTTTTTATTCACAAGATTTACAGATAATATATACCAATTATCTGCTTCTAAAACATACAATATATTAAACTTAAATTGAGCGAGGGGCCGGGGATACGGTGCGAATGAGGCAGACTATGCCGTGCAGTTCACCGATTGGTCGTTGCCGCTCGAGGCGGTGTTCGCTAGTTGCAATACTCACAATTTGACATGAACCAGATTTCGGGTGGTCACGAACACAACGGCCAACTGCAGCAGTCGCGCCTACTAGTTACTACTGTAAACTTCGTACAACCGCAATGCAGCCCAAAACAAACCGCAATGCAGCCCAAAATAAGTGGAAAAGCCGTCAAGAAATTTGGCAAGGCCCAGAAGAACATCTCCAAGACTGACAAAAAGAAGAAGCTCAAGAGGATGGAGAGCTACGCCATTTACATCTACAAGGTGCTCAAGGCTCTATAGGTAAACATCGCACAGACCTAATAGAAGCGAGGTCCGACAGGCATGTTTGCGGGTATGCAAGCGGGCATGTCCGTGTAGTGAATAGGGATGATGACACTAACAAAGAATCACTGATATAATGATTTATAATAATAATTTAGGACAAGGAGATTCGTTAATAGTCACTTGTTATCAGATTATACTTGTGACTTGTGATTGATATTTATTTTATAAAAATAAAAGTACAAATCTTAGCAATCCGCCACATTTGCTAAAACGCCGCGTGACGTCACGTCGTTATAAAGTTATCTCCATTTTGACATTATATTTGCCAATCAAATTCACTATTTTAATAGAGAAACTGGCCTTTTTTACGGTATAGTGACGTCACAGACGCCATTGCTATTTCGTTTTGGCGGAAATTTTAAACTGCATTATTCAATACAAGTTTTTTCTATCAAAATCGAAAGTTTTTACAAAAATATAATTTATTTTGGCTAAAGTAGACACGTAAAGAAAAACATGGTGTAGTTTTTCAAAATTAGTCATCATGCCTATTCCCCGGTTAAGTTCCGCTAAGTCAGCATGGGTAGTGTTTTCAGGGTGTGAGTTATTTCTGTTACATGTCCAAATTGAAATGGTGTGGTTATGTATGGTGATCTACAGTGATCACGTTTAGCGCGATTTGTGATTTTTCCGTTGAGAGTACAATTTTTGGTTCCGTTTATTGTAAGTTTAGTTTTTAGTTTGTACTTTGGATACGGTGTCTTTGATAGCAGAGTAACCACAGTTTTTTGTCTATAATTATTATGTACGACTAAGTTCAATTCGATATGAACGCGAAAGTATCCCCCTATTCCCTATATCCCACTGGTAGGGTTATGGGGACACTTGGCGAGTTATTTTTCCAATAATCATAACCAAGTGGGATTTATGGATTATGGAACCCTTTACTCTATATATTCCTATCCTACTAAACCCTACTAGTGGGATCCAACTCAGGTAATTAAAGTGATTGACCAAATGAGTTGTCGAATTCCATTATAGTTAATTTTAATGTTAATCTGCACAAAGTCATCGACCAAAAATTAAGGTTTAGTTTTAAGGTTTATAAAATAAACTGTTAAGAAAATGTATTATTTTATTTGTCTCACATAAGTTCAGTCCAGCCCTCGTAGCACGGGATGTGGACAAAATCTCTCCACCACTTAGTGTTTTATCTCGGGAGTTAGTGCGAGAGGAAAAATTTTCTTTACCCCGAGGAGATTTTCTCCACGTCCCGTGGATCAATCCCATACAGCCATGTCTTCAGTTTTCTTGAACTATAATTTTATTTTTATTAAGAGTGTCACACGTTATATTTGCTTCTAGGGAGTGCTTGGCGCGAATCAAATGCAAAGAGTAAAATGATGAGGTAGTGAAAACTGCTATAAAATTCTCTTTTTTTGATACATAATTATCTTCAACCAATTGTTAAAAATTGTTACTTATCTATAAATATCAGACTGATATTTATCCATTAGTAACTAACCCCCGAATACAGAAACGCTACTCAAATTTTAAGCACTGCTTAAAAAGTTAAGTGGACAATACCTGTCAGAATTTGTATGGAAAAACATAAATTTTGACAGTACTTAAATGTTAAGCAGGGTTTAAACTTTGAGTAGTGTTTCTGTATTCGGCGGTAAAAGTGTTACTAATGGTTACATATCAGAATGATATTTAGCAATTAGTACCAATTTTTAACAATTGGTTGAGTTAACTATGGGTCAAAACACCCGCCCTGAGAGCTCGCCCACAGCGACTTTTTGTAGAGATGCTGTCGCGCGTTCGTATCGATACAGTCGCGACGCGGCCGCTAGTTGTGTGCCCTCGCCCACGTAACCACGATTTAGTCGCGATACTGTCACGCTAGACGCTCCCGTTATCGAGATTCAGAAGTGCCAGCCAGAAGTTTTATACATAAATTCAAGCTGGACACAGATTTTTGCATTTTTCTACTAAACTGCTGTACGTATCACAAAACTTTTAGCTCGATGCCCGTCACAAATGTATGTGACGCCCGTTGATATGCAAAAAGTCCTCAAAATCACTTCCGTTACCAAGATTAAGAGACCAGCGAAAAGTGGTTTTGCAAGCTGGCTGGACACGTTTTCGACCGATTATTAAGATTCTGTAGCGTCACATATTCTGAAATAAGGGTGTTTAGCCGTCACATAAAATGCCCTATTGACCTACTAAAATGTAACCTGTTTTGAAGATTTGTCCAGACAGCATGAGCTACATTTCTCACCCCGATGTCGTCTGAGACGGTCGCGCGTTTGCATCAATACAGTCGCGATTCCGTGGCGCGTTGCAAATGCGACTAATGCGTGTTAGTAGCGACAGCATCGCCACAAAGTCACTGCATTAGTTAATACCACTTTCGCTGCATAAGTCCATCTCAATCAATTACATATTGCTTCCTGCATATTTTACAAGAAATGAAACATGTTCGTTGGCTGATAAAATGTTCGTAGCGTAGATGTGAAATTACGGAATTTCACATCTACGCTTCGCAGTCAAAATCAGTGACAACAGCAGGTCCATTACGTAACCTTGTTGCTAACAATTCCCTATTGAAATTGTTGCTTTGACGATTTGGCAGCTGCAATTGCTAACAGAGACTGTGTGGGAAGTGATATAATAAAACATCATTATGTATTTTCATATTCTAATTATTTATTATTGTTATTTGGCAGACTATACCGAGGAGCATCAGTAATTTAACAAAAAATTCTTTAAAAAAAACGGCGGGCGGAAAAGTCCATTTTATGGTCAGGTGTGACAAATATAATTATATACCTACTCACACAACACTCCCGCTATTATGATTTGTGCTCCCACTCACCCTCTCACTTACACTCACTCATAGAATCTTACAAACGAGAGTATCATCACAGAAAAATTTCACAGAAAAAAATCATTAGATTGAAATATTAGCTAGAAAACATTTTCTAATCTGAGGTGAATCTATTATGTGAAATAACTCTTATTATTATTCCGTGAATATAAAATTAAATTTCCATTTATATAGAAAAATCATTGGAGTGGTGTATGGCCAAAGGAATTCTACCCATACAACTATATACATACATACATAAATCACACCCATATCCCCGAAGGGTAGGCAGAGGCGAATTAACACATACTTTTCGCCATTTATGTTCGGTCCCATGTAACAGGTGGCGAGCATATTGCCATATATCGGGCACATAAATCGCAGTACATTTATATTGCTAGGTGGTATGAGAGAAATGCTGCTGCCCATTGCTCATCACTGCCTTTACCCCTAGTCGCCTTGTACGACACCCACGGGAAAGATGGGTGACAATTGTATTCTGCTCTGCCGTCACCACACGGCGGTGGTTATATACAACTATATAATACTAATAAATACATTAATCACAGAATTTGAAGTACTGAGTTGAGTGAGATTATCTTGTGGCAGGCCGAAAATCTTACATTTCTCCAATACAGAGCCAAGGTATGAACAGTATCAAAACACAACACAATCCATAGAAAAGTAGAGGAAACATCCTCTTCCATTCATATCGGTTTATGACTTTTGATTCATATCATCCATCCCACCGGAAAGGTGAAAGTGATTAGTGATGAAAAGGACTATGTCGAGTTATCAATGAACGGAGAGAGTGATGGGATGACTATATTTCACTGACCTCTAGTACGCTGGACTGAATACGCATACTAAAATGACAAATGTTTCTTGTGGCAATTTGAAGCGCCCCATCGAGCGGCAAGGGTACTTAAATTTGACGTTTGTTGCTTGTATTTGTCATTACAAATGCATCTCTAACATTAGTTCCGTGGAACATCCACGTACACCAGTGCCAAGATGGCGTTTTTTTTGGATGACAACCTTCCAGCGTACTTTCATAATGGAGGTCAGTGCTCAAAATACAATCAATTCGAAATAACGATTGACCTTCGACGATCAGAGAATCAGTATGACCTCCTTCTCTTTGCGTCTCCTCTCGAAGAAGAGCTTCAGCATTTTCGAGTCGCTCGGTGTGGTATGCTTGTTGTGTTCCGTGCTCATGTGGTGTTTGACGTCCATCAGCCGGCGGAACGGCTTGTAGCAGATGGGACAGTCGGCTTCCACGACCCTCACATTGTGCGCGTCCCACTGATGGTCCCATAGGCTCTTGAAACTGTCGAACCTGTAACGTGGTACAATAAAAGGCGTCACGACGACATCATCAAAAGATCAGTGTATGAAATGATTTTAGAGGAAAATACATATTAAACGGATTTAAAAGACTGATTTATGGCAGAACACGAGGCGACCCGATGTAACTCGACGCGTTGGTGAGTCGAATCAAATGTATTGGTTTTCTATGTCCAGAAACACTATGAACATCCGACGCGATGCCAGATTGTTCAGTGTCTACACGTGGAGTCGTGTCGCGATTCAATAACGTGTCATTAGTTCTATTTAAAAATCTGAGATTATTAGGATTTTACATACATGCTTAAATCACGCCTATATCCCCGAAGGGGAAGGCAGAGGTGAACTAGCACCCACGTTTCGCCAACTTCGTCGAGTCCCATGTAATAGGTGGGGAGCCTATTGCCATTTATCGGGCACAAAAGTCGCAGTACATTGCTAGGTTATATAAGAGGAACGCTGCTACCCATTCCTCCACAGGAGAGATTTGGGGAGGTGACAATTGTATTCTACTCTACCGTCAGCACACGGCTTAGATACATATTAGAGGGATTTAAAGTGTTGTACTGTTCTGTGTTTCATTTAAATATCCGAGATTATTAAGATTTTCACTAAAATAAAACATTAACTTATATAAAACTTATACTTATATAAAATAAAACTTATATAAAATATTAGTAAAATGGCTTTAAGCTTAGTTAAATGTTGGTTTATTACTTGAAATAAATTTGTGTGTGTACATTGTACATATTTAAATTTTTGGGGTGCCTATTTAATCCTCCTTTTTTACATTTCTACTTACGCCTTATTTAAAAATAAAATTTAAAATAACTTCGTGTCAAAATTTAAATACAAACACTTTGGCGTTAGATTCGGCGTCTCGCTCATTGATCATTTGATTGCCGACTGTCTGAGGAGACGGCTGTCTCCAAATTCCATACCAAGAACGAGAAATAATACATATTATTTTTATAAATATATACATATTCGATTTTTAATTTTAACATTATATAAATGTTAGAAAAATTAGTACAAAGATTTTGGTGGTTAGAAAAAAGAATTTCGAAAAATTATGATCTTGAGGCGGACTAAGACTTGTCTTGGGTGGCCGAGCGGTCAGGCACCTGCCCGGATAGCAGCGGACGCGGGTTCGATTCCCGCCTCAAGATCATAATTTTTCGAAATTCTTTTTCTAACCACCAAAATCTTTGTAATATATACATACATACATAAATCACGCCTATATCCCCGAAGGGGTAGGCAGAGGTGAACTAGCACCCACGATTCGACAAATATGTTGTGTAATAGGTAGGGAGCCTATTGCCATTTATGGCAATAGGCTCGTGCACAAAAGTCGCAGTACATTGCTAGGTGGTATAAGAGGAACGCTGCTGCCCGTTCGTCATGACTGGTTTATCCTTAGTCGCCTTGTACGACACCCACGGGAGAGATTTGGGGTGGTGACAATTGTATTCAACTCTGCCGTCACCACACGGCCACGTTAATAAATATACTATGTTATAAATATCATCACAAGGCACTTTTCGTAAGTGTCTTAATTATATATCTCAGTGTTGTATCAGTTTTTTGTATGGAAAAACGTCAATTAGGACAATACTCAAATGTTGAGCAGACCTTTGAGTAGTGTTTCTGAATTGCTGTGCGTTTGTCTCGCTAAAACTTGAGAACGGCTGAGCCGATTTAGCTGATTTTGATTTTCAAATGATTGTCTTGGGCCAGGCAAGGCATGAAAGGTATATGATATATGAAAATTTACGAGGAAAATTGTGGAAACAACAATTTCATTTTCCCATTTTCCATTTGACATAATCATGGCAATTATCTTTAGGTATCTTTTCAGAGTGCCTTATTTTGTGATTTTAAAATAAATATTGTAAAGTGACGGATTTCGGTGCTTTACTTCTTTACTGTTAGGGCTTCGCACCGTTACGTTTATTGACCTAATCATACAAGTACGCTGGCCTGAAGGTTGTCATCCAAAAAATTATGCCATTTGATTATCGCCATCTTGGTGCTGATGGCACTGGTGTACAGAGGTGAGCGTCTACGGAACTAATTTAGGAGATGATATATATGATTATGTCAAATACAAGCAACAAACGTCAAATTTAGTACCCATGCCGCTCGAGGCACTTCAAATTGGCACAAGAAACATTTGACATTTTAGTAGACGTACTCAGTCCAGCGTACTTGTTTAATAGAGGTCAGTGGTTCCGTTAATTGTAAATTGGCGACAAGTGGGTGTTTAATTCACCTCTGCCTACCCCTACGAGGATATAGGCGTGATTTATCGTATGTATTATTAAGTTCCAGAACCCAAAACAAAAATTGTTGTAGGAAGATCACAATATAAAAAATGCAATTTTTATCACATGTCAACGGATAAACGATTAACGTTAACTTGCGTGAAATCTTCGTTTAGGTAACGTTTTAACATTTAACGAAGTAAATTTTTTTAGTACCCAACAGATAAACGGTTAACCAAGTTCACCGGTTCATGACGGCAGAATAGAATACAATTGTCACCACCCCAAATCTCTCGCGTGGGTGTCGTACAAGGCGACTGAGGATAAATCAGTGATAAGGAATAGGCAGCAGCGTTCCTCATATACCACCTAGCTATGTACTGCGACTTTTGTGCCCGATAAATGGCAATAGGCTCGCCACCCATTACATGGGACCTGACACAGTTGGCGAAACGTGGGTGCTAGTTCACCTCTGCCTATCCCTTCGGGGATATAGGCGTGATTTATGTATGTATGTACCATTTGATTAACGGTGCCCAGCTGGTGCAGGTATGTATGTATGCGGTGGTTCCGCTACCAACCTGCCGGTGCACACCTTGCAGCCGTAGCCTGTCGCCTTCTTGCGCCTGCGCCTGTTGCGCCGCCGCAGGCGCCGCCGGTACACGGGGCAGTCGAGGAAGCGCTTCCCGCAACAGTTGCACTGCGTCGTGCCCAGGTTCCTGTGCATCTGAACGCGGGCACACAAACGTACAGCGTCGGTCTAATGGACATGACGAAAGATTTAGAAATTCACCGTCTCCGTAGTGTGTATGGGTAAATTTCAACAGGCCCTTTGAAATGTTCATTCCCGTGGATTTTTTTTTTCTTAGTTTAAAAAATAAAAAAGTAGGCGTTTTGTAGTGTTTTTTTATAATGTATGTACTCATGTTGAAAAAAACGAGATTAACAAGATTAAAATTTTCGTGCCACGGCGATGGAAGAACTGTGCCACGGGAACGCTTGTACCCACGGAAATGAAAATCCATATTAAACATAATATTGATTAATAAACTCACCTGAGTATTATAATTACAATAGATACACACCTGTCTCCGAGAGGGAAAGACAAACCCGGACTGTGTCTCTCCATCGGATCCTACATATTCCTTCCATACCACATACAATGGCTTGGTTCCATCAAAAGTTTGTGTATAGAAGATATGGATAGATATTACAAAGGAAGAATCGGAGTAGAATAAGGAAAGAAAGACTGTAGTATTGAGGACTGTAACTCAACAGTCTTTCTACTCTCATTATTCTTTTGTAATATATCCTTACCTGAATTTCCTACCAACGCACGGTATTTGTAAAAATATCTGCTTTGGAATGTTTGAAATTTATTTCTACATTGCGAGGGTACACGTTGGCTTACAACGTGAAGTGTAAAGGTTAGAAGAATTTCGGCAAGTTAATTAGTGTCTTGGGTGGCCGAGCGGTCAGGCACCTGCCTGGATAGCAGCGGACGCGGGTTCGATTCCCGCCTCAAGATCATAATTTTTCGAAATTCTTTTTCTAACCACCAAAATCTTTGATATAAATATAAAACAACTTTTATGTATATAAAATTATTATTAAATAAAATTATGAAATGTTTTGTTTCGTTATCATACTAAAACAGCTTGATATAAATATTAAACAACTTTTAAGTATATAACATTATTATTAAATAAAATAAAATTATGAAATGTTTTGTTTCGTTATCATACTAAAACAGCTGAAACAATTATGACCATAAAGATAAATTTAACTATGGAGACGATATAAGACATTTTGCAAAATATCTCTTGCTCTAGGGAACAAAAATTCGTTCGTTCGCGGCCCGACTAGCGCGCTTCGTCAACGTTCGCTCACGGCACAAGGCCCGACTAGCGCAAAGAGGTGGGAGCAAAAGGTGAACGTGTAAAAGGGACACATAATGCAGAACTCTTTTGTTTCACTTTTTTTTCTCTTTCTGCGAGTGCCATCGTGTGGGACTGACAGTAATATTAGGCCTTTCTTTAACAAAAACTAAAAAACCTAAATTTTTTAATTGTGCCCATACATTATTGAGGGTGCGATATACTATTTACGAAAAAAGTCACCTTTATTTCGGTAATAAACTAACGTTTAATTAAGTTTAAAGCGATTTTTCTAATATTCTTTGAATAGTGTGCGAAAACAGCTCGCAGTGTCATGGCGTTGGGTCTGATGGCACGGCAATATAGTCAGTGTGGGCCATAATATTTTTGATTATTTATTTTTTATTTTATATAGGGAGGATGGGTACTAACGCCCGCAGACGCATTCGGCACCAACGGCTTAACGTGCCTTCCAAAGCATGGCGGAGCTGGAGATAATATTTTTTTGGGTCACCCATCCAATGACCGGCCTTAGCGAGTGTTGCTTAGTTAGTGATGATGATGATGATTATTACACCGGAAAGACGCCAGTGATTTTAGAGTTGATTAGTGGTTGATGAGTGTTTACCATTATATGACTGACGATCTCTGTCTTGGTATAGAACTTCGTTTCACAATAGTCACAAATAAAACACTGCCTTTCGTGTGACTCTTTGTGCTTGACGTAGTCACTGAGTTCGCTGAACACTTTTCCACACAGCTTGCACTTGTACACTCGGCTGGAGCCGTGACTACGCATGTGCAACCTGAAACCAATAGTCATAGTTACATCTCTATATAATTAATTCTATCTTGTTCTCCGTGCCGAAGCTAGTTATGAATGAATGTATAAAAAAGAGACGGAACGGACCATGTCGAGAGACCGCTGAACGGAGAGTCACATCTCTATCTATACTAATATTATAATATAAAGCTGAAGAGTTTGTTTGTTTGGTTAAACGCGCTTGATTGAGTCCATTAATTGAGGAAGACTATAAGTGTTGAAGTGTTCAAAGTAACCTTATTAGTTCTTTGGCACAAAAGAAAACTTTTAAATATTTTATTTAAATTTTGATGTATTCTCTGTCGTCTTGTCTTTTGTTGTCTTTCAATATATCAACATTATAATTTTTATGTTTAATTTTATTTCTCGAGATCTTTATGTTTTAACATTGGTTATGGGCCATTAATTTAAGTCTCGAAAATATTATTATTCTAATTATAATTTTGTGAGTAAACGTGACCAATAATTTTTGAAAAATGTCGGAGCCAACTACGTCAGGTACTTCAAATAATATGAATATGGGACAATTTGTCGTAAGTACTGGTTCGAGTGTACACATTGAAAAACTCGAAGGCGTCTGTAATTATGGTACGTGGAAATTTCAAATGAAGCTGCTACTCATAGACCATGGACTTTGGGATGTTGTATGTAAGTCAGATACAGTGTTACCTGATGATGCCCGAGATCAAAAGGCTTATGCCAAAATTTGTCTTAATGTACAGCCTATTTGCTATCCGCATGTAAAAAATGCTAAGACTGCAGCTCAAGCATGGCATAATTTAAAAACTGCTTATGAAAATGCTGGTATTAGTCGTAGATTATTTCTAAAAAGAAAATTGGCTCAAATACGATATGCAGACCACAACAGTATGGATCACTATTTAGGAAATATTATTTCGGTAACTCAAGAGCTCTCTGATATTGGCTGCTCAATTGACGATGAGGAATTAGCAGAATTGATGCTCATTGGATTACCTGCCGAATTTGATCCACTAATTATGGCCATTGAGGCCGCAAATTCTAAACTTACTTCTGATTTTGTCAAATGTCAACTCATACAAGGCGAATTTAAGAGAGACGCGACGACTTCTTTCAATAATAATGAGAAATTGCTTGCGACTAAAACTAAATTTGTACCAACATGTCACAACTGTCAGCAAAAAGGACACATAAGACCTAAATGTCCGAAATTGAAAAAGCAATTTAAGAAGAATAATTGTAATTCTGTTCAAGAAGCGTCATCATCTAATAAGGGAAGTGAAAACTCTTCATTATTTTCTACAGAAACTGCCTTAGTTAGTAACAGTTCTTGTGATAATAATAGCTGGATCATAGACTCTGGTTGTACTAGTCATATGACTAATCGTAAAGACTGGTTAATTAATTATTCTCCTGATATAACTTCTGAGATCACTACTGCTAATAATGATAAGATTTTTAGTGAAGGCGTAGGTAATGTTAATGTAGCGCTAAATAATAATATTGTTAAAGTTATTAGTAATGCTCTATATGTACCCAAAGTAGCTGCTAACCTTTTATCTGTGAGCAAAGCAACAGCAAAAGGCTATATTTTGGTATTTGATTCTAATAAATGTCATGTTTATAGGAACAATGATGTACGTGTGACTGGTTCCTGTGAATTTACAGCTACTAATGTGAACGGTATCTACAAACTTGACCAAGAAAACCAAGGACATAGTACCGGTACTGGATGTAACTCTTTCTTAACCAAGACTGATTCATTAAATTTATGGCATCGACGTCTTGGACACCTTAGTTTAAAAGGTATGTTACTTCTTCGAGATAGCTTAGCGAGTGGAATTACATTTTCAAATAGAGATTTAAATCCATGTACTCCCTGCATCGAAGGAAAACAGAAGAGCAAATCTTTTCCCCGTGGTCAAGCACATAGAAGTGTCACAAAATTAGATTTAATCCACACCGATATTTGTGGACCTATATCAGTAGATAGTTGGAGTGGTAGTCGTTATTTTATAACGTTTACTGACGATTTCACTAGAAAAACATTTATTTATTTTCTCGATCGCAACGATCAATTGACAGTTTTGAATACGTTTATAGAATTTAAAAATCTAGTAGAAAATCAAACTAATCTTAATATTAAGCGTGTTAGGAGTGATAATGGTACAGAATACTGTAATAAAAGCTTTGCGAATTATTTCAAGAAATGTGGTATTATTCATGAAACTACTGTGCCTTACACGCCTCAACAGAATGGCGTTGCTGAACGATTGAACAGAACTTTAATGGAAAAAGCTAGAGCCATGTTACAGGATGCCAACTTAGAAAAAAGATATTGGGCGGAAGCGGTCAATACGGCTTGCTATTTAAAAAATCGTACGACTGCTACTGTAACAGCTGCTACACCTGAAGAACTATGGTCTGGTTCCAAAGTGAATCTCAGTCATCTTCGAGTATTTGGTTGCGTGGCATTTGCTCTTACTCCACAACATCAGCGTTCAAAGCTTGATCCCAAATCAAAACCATACATTATGCTAGGATATTGTGATCATACCAAAGGTTATAGACTTGGTGATTCAGCTGATGGCACTAAATTGATTAAAGCTCGTTCTGTTGAATTCATTGAAAATGTTAATGGCATTAAGTTCAAAACTGATAAACATATTTACAACATTGATGTGTTAAATAACATTGAATTTTATAATTCAAATAATATAAACTCTAACATAAATACTAATATAAATACTATTATAAATGAACCCGAATGTCCTACATTGAATGACAATTCTAATAATTCTGATGTTCTAGATCATTTGATTGTAGAATCAAATAGTCAAGAGATAATGCCATCTGATGAGCCGGAAGGAGATGTATCTTCGTTGAATGATATTCAACAGGACTCTGTAGCAGATCAGTATGTTTCACATGAAGAATCAGCAGAGATTTCAAGAGCTGTACGTGATCGTCGTCCTCCTATGTGGCATAAGGATTATGAAATAAATTATTTTTCTGAATTAGCCTTCTCGGGATGAAATGAACCTAGAACCTATCATGAAGCATTGAAAAGTGAAAAAGCTAATGAATGGTTAACAGCAATGAAGGACGAATTTGATTCACTCATTTCGCATGGTGTCTGGGAACTGATT
The DNA here is from genome assembly GCA_963931975.1 of Cataclysta lemnata. Classification (NCBI taxonomy): domain Eukaryota; kingdom Metazoa; phylum Arthropoda; class Insecta; order Lepidoptera; family Crambidae; genus Cataclysta; species Cataclysta lemnata. The sequence continues at coordinate 6,847,421 of OZ008359.1, forward strand.
GATAGACCACTAGCTGGAAATGTCATTAAATGCAAATGGGTTTTTAAAGAAAAAGTAGACCCTAGTGGAAACTTAGAAAAATATAAAGCCCGTTTAGTCGCAAAAGGCTTTACACAAAAGTATGGCATCGACTATCAAGAGACGTTTGCTCCAGTTGTCAGACATAGCACATTACGTTTATTATTCGCGATAGCAGTTGAAAATGATATGGACATTGAACACCTTGATGTAAACACAGCCTTTTTAAATGGAGACCTTAATGAATGCATATATATGGAACAGCCACCTGGATTTGTGATTGAGAGGCAGAACAAAGTTTGTTTACTCAAGAAAAGTTTATATGGACTGAAACAAGCTAGTAGAAAGTGGAATGAAAAAGTTCACAAAGTTTTGGTTAATAGTGGTTATAAACAAGTAATGAGTGAGAAATGTGTTTACTATAAAGATAATGTCATTATTGCTCTATACGTTGATGATTTTTTCATTTTTAGTTCAAATAATATTGAAAAGAAAAGTCTGTATGATTTGCTCAGTTCAAATTTTAAAATTAAATTACTTGGACCCGTCAAACAGGCATTAGGCATGAAAGTGGAAAGGAATAAAGAGCAAGGGACTTTAAAGTTGTCGCAAAGCGAATACATTAAAAATGTTTTAAAAAAATTTGGAATGGAAGATTGTCACAAAGTTGCAACTCCTATGGAAGTTAATTTTAATTTGCCAAAAGCAGACAAAGTTGACTCAAGATTCCCATATCAGGAACTTATTGGAAGTTTAATGTACCTTGCAGTGTGCACCCGTCCTGATATCGCTTTTGCCTGCAGTAAGCTGAGTCAATATAACACTTGTTATGATGAGACGCATTGGGTAGCAGCGAAGCGAGTGTTACGGTATCTGTCAGGAACAATAAGCTACGGACTGAATTTCAGAAGAGGTAGTCAAAGTGTCGAAATTTCATCCGACGCAGATTGGGCGGGGGATACAAATGACCGAAAATCTTATTCTGGTTTTATAACTAGATATGGTCATAATATCATTAATTGGCACAGTCATAAACAACAAAATGTAGCATGTTCCAGTACTGAGGCCGAGTACTATGCTCTTGGTAGTTCTGTAAAAGAAGCCAAATTTCTTAGGAATTTTTTGTTAGAGCTAAGTTGTAGGAAACAGTCACAGTCGGTATTGAAACCTATCCTTATTTATAACGATAACCGAAGTACCTTAACTATGGTTGAAAATGAATGTTTTAGGAGAACTAAACATATTGATGTTCAACATCATTTCATTCGTGAATGTGTTGAACGAAATGTAGTGTGTTTGAAGTATAAATCAAGCACAGAATTAGAAGCAGATCTCTTAACTAAAGCTTTGCCAAGGATAAAACACGAAACTTTTGTAAAGTGCTTAGGGTTAGATTAATTTATTATTTTACTGTTTTTACTCTTACATGTAATACTTAACATTATTTTATTTCTGTTTTTAATTATTTAGTTGCATACATGTTAGAGTAAGGGGCAGTGTTGAAGTGTTCAAAGTAACCTTATTAGTTCTTTGGCACAAAAGAAAACTTTTAAATATTTTATTTAAATTTTGATGTATTCTCTGTCGTCTTGTCTTTTGTTGTCTTTCAATATATCAACATTATAATTTTTATGTTTAATTTTATTTCTCGAGATCTTTATGTTTTAACAATAAGGCTATATAACAGCCGACATTAAGGCAAGCGAAGCCGCGGGCAACCACTATTTTACATATAACGATTTGTCGCCTCCGGGGTCTAGTGGTACAGTCAGCATCATAAGTCGATTACCATTTTCACCCTCGGTCATACCAAAGACAGCGCTGCACTGACCTCTGTTATACAAGTACGCTGGACTGACTACGTTTACTAAAAAGTCAAATGTTTCTTGTGCCGATTTGAAGCGCCCCCTCGAGCGGCAAGGCTACCAAGTTGCTCCCACATTGAAATTTGTTCAGTTTGATGGTCTGAACGAATTCCAAAAATTTTTGCAGTGGCCAAAAAGTCTCCTGGTATATGTATATGTGAAATGCCAACCTGAACGCGTGGCTCGACTTCATCAATTTCCCGCACACCGGACACTTGAGCCAGTCCTTGTTCTCCTTGTACCGCTCCATCGCGTGGTGAAGCAGATGGTCCGCCAGGTGGCGCTTCTCGTCGTTCCACTTGCTGCACTGGCGGTTGCACACCATGCAGTACCTGACGACCACTTCCTGTCTTTCCTTCCTCTTCGTGGCAACCTCGACCTTGCACAGGAGACGCTCTGGAAAAGGTCAACACATTTTATTTATTTCTACTGGGTGTAACAGAAAGCTGCAGTCATATTTAAAGGGGTCATCAGGCCATCAAACTGAACAACTTTCGCTAATGGACCAAAATCGAAATCTCATAAAAAAAATCACTTCCCCATACTAAGCCGAGACCCAGCTGACATCAGTTTGTATGGGGGAGTGTTTATTTTTTCTGAGATTTCGATTTTGGTCACTTAGCGGAAGTTGTTCAGTTTGTGGCCTGAATAACCCCTTTAAATAGACTGCACCTCTCTGCAACACCTTGTATAAGTGTATCAAATGTAATAATTAGAAACATTTTCAAAATTATAACAATATAAAATTTTCCTCTGGTCCCCACACTAGGATTGAAGAAACATTCATTCCCAAAGTGGTCCAGGGGTCCAAGGGAGACGCGACGGGGAAAAATAGGGGTTCACGCACGATCCGTAAGAACGAAAATTTATCTGGTTTCGATAGTTAAATTGTGTTAAAAGTGTAAGGCCCGTATTCAGAAACGGCACTCACGTGTAGTTTAATTTGAATTCAAGTGATTATTGTTTAAATATAGAATCGCTACTTAAATTTGAGTTTTATTCCAAAACGGCTATCAAGCTTGGCTTACGTAAATTTAGATTCAAATTATATTAAGTCGGAACATCCCTATTCTACCCATAAAATGCGAAAACGTGTAGCACTAAAGGATAATAACTCTACTTAAGCGAGGCAATGAGGTGTTTTGCGCGATCATAGCTTAAATCTCGATTTAAATACCTATCAATTGTTGTACAAGTGGCGTTTCAGAATAAACGTAAACAGAGATCAATGAATTGATACTTAAATATTGTTCTAAAATAGAGGGTCCATGTTAATCTCAGTTTAAAACGTGATTCTCACGTTCAAGTGTTGTTTCACAATACGAGCCTTAGAAGAGCTAAAAAAATACGATCTGATCAGACAAAACGACTCACCGATTACTTTCATCAAGAGCTCCTCCGACATGGACTTAAAATTTTTATTCATCTCGATCAACTCGTCCGCTATACTATCACAGTCCAGTTGCAAATGCGCCTCCCAGTGCCCGAAGACTAAAGACACATCCACAGCCTCGTCGCACACCTTGCACACATACAAATCACCACCGTCCACCCGGTTGTATGAGTCCCGGATGTGTCTCTGAATGTGCTCTGTGTATGTGTCCCTGGGGACATCTATGGCGCACTCCGGACACCGCTGTATGTAGCCGTGGATGGCAAAGTGCTGCACGTAATCCTCCATCGACACATACTTCGAGTGGCACTTGGTGCAGCGGTACAAATTCAGGCTGGTCGACAAGGTAATCACGTCCGGTTTCGTCTCCTTTGCGGGTGCTTGCTGCGAGCCCCCTTCGCCCTCTCCTTCTAGGGGGGCACTGGACCCAGCCAAGGGTTTGCCCCCGAAAACGGTGGATAGCACATTCTCGTAGCTATTATCCTCGTCAAGGTATTCGACCGTGGCGATAGCATTATTCATAATGATCAAATCTTCGGCAAAGTCTTCGTCGTCGCTTTCCGTTTTGATTATTAGAAACTGTGCGTCTTCGTCATTCACTGCATTCTCTACATCTGCAGCGCCATTAGTTGGACCCTTGCTTGCAGCATCATCATCTTCTTCTTCATCATCATCAGCGTTCGTATCCATCAAATCAGCGCCACCCACTTCTGCGTTGACCAAAGAACTATCAACTGCATCTTCTTCTTCAATATTATCATTAGCTTCCGTATCCATCAGATCGGCGCCATTCACTTCTTCTTTGACCAAAGAACTATAAACTGTATCTTCTTCTTCATCATCATCATCATTACCTTTCGTATCCATCTGATCAGCGGCATCCACTTCTTCTTTGACCAAAGAACCATCAACTGTATCTTCTTCTTCATCATCATCTTTAGCTTTCGTATCCATCAGATCAGTGCTGTCCACTTCTTCTTTGCTATTCGCTTCATTGTCGGCTAAGCTTTCGTCGACTTCCGTTTTGACTATCGCAAGGTTATCAGATGGATTCTCATCAATGTCTTTTTCCGTCCTAACAAGAGCGTCATCGTCGCTTGTGTCCTCCTCATTTGATATTACCACGCAATCATTTTCATCGTCGTCGTCATGACATTCCATTTTGACTGCCACTTTAACACCACTATTCAATTCCTCGGTGTTACCATGTAATTCTTTGCCTCCATTGCTTATATCCTCATCGGAAAGGACCAAACAGTCTTCACTGTAAGGCACATCTGTATTGTTTCCATAGATTTCGCGCACTATAATATTTTTCTTACGTCCTCTTTTTTTGCTACCTGACTCTGTCCCCATTGTACTGCTGGAAGAACCTTCTGCAGCTGTACTACCTGCGATAATTAAAAATTATTTGTTGATATTAAATTAAACGAACTAATTACGACAGTTAAATGGTCGTATGGACAAGAGGTCTGGGTTTTGAATCTTGCTAGGGGCAAATTTTGAGATGAATACAGATATTTATTTGTTCCTGAGTCATTGTTGTTTTTTAATATACCATTTTCAATACATATAATATACCTTCTTCTATGCTGGCCTGGGAGCGAACAAATAACGTAGAATAGGCCAGTCCCGAACCATCCCATGGGTGTCGTAAAAGTCGACTAAGGGAATTGCCCGGTGTAGACCAATAAGCACCTTGGGGCACCCGAATGGTGGAGGGCAAACCACCAACAACAGCATACCCAAAGAGGGAGTGGATGGTTTGATGACGTCTGACCGATATGAATGGAAGAGGAAACATACTGCGCCGACCCCAGATAGACTGGGAACAGGGCAGGGAGAAGAATACCATTTTCAATACGTATATATTCAATTAATATGTGTATTTAAAATTTGACCATTATCTAGTATCCATAACACAAGTGCTTTCGCTACTTACTTTGGGCTAAATGATAGGAGTTAATGTAAGAAAAATTTATTTATTTAATACATTGAGATTTTTCAACTTATTAGTTAAATAAATTCGCTGCCAATTTCCAGTTTTGTGTACAAGCCAGCTGATGTTCTATCCATTAAAAAAACTTACTGTAGTATCCAGCACGAATATCCATTTTCTCTATCATGTGCGCCTTTATTGCCATTTTCGGGATTAACACCTGAAACAGAATCATTATTGTGTTTATTATTCGCTGTCACCAATTATAGCTTGCCGGTTAAAACCTACATACCTGTGTGTTTCAATTTTGTTACTAGGTCAAACAAATAAAAAAAAAAGTTCTCTTTTTACCTACCACCTAGCAATAGTAGGCCTATTCGCTAACTTTTTTTGACAGTTGAAAGTGATGATCACCGAACTTATCCATTGCTGTTTTCACAGGACAAGTGTCATAATAGCGTTATAGTAAAGTAAAGTCTTACAGTGAAGACTGTTTGGTCCTTTCCGATGAGGATATAAGCAATGGAGGCAAAGAATTACATGGTAACACCGAGGAATTGAATAGTGGTGTTAAAGTGGCAGTCAAAATGGAATGTCATGACGACGACGATGAAAATGATTGCGTGGTAATATCAAATGAGGAGGACACAAGCGACGATGACGCTCTTGTTAGGACGGAAAAAGACATTGATGAGAATCCATCTGATAACCTTGTGATAGTCAAAACGGAAGTCGACGAAAGCTTAGCCGACAATGAAGCGGATAGCAAAGAAGAAGTGGACAGCACGGATCTGATGGATACGAAAGCTAAAGATGATGATGAAGAAGAAGATACAGTTGATAGTTCTTTGGTCAAAGAAGAAGTGGATGCCGCTGATCAGATGGATACGAAAGGTAATGATGATGATGATGATTCAACTGTCAAAAAAAGTTAGCAAATAGGCCTACAGAACAGAAACAAACAGAAAATGTATGAGCTTGACTGAAGCTGATTGACCGTCCCAGAAGCCCATAAGAATGTTGACTGTATACCAAATCAAATGTTCAAACTACCTTACCTAAAACTTTGATTCTTATAACCCAGATTGGCTAATCAAACTGTGGGAGCCAATGATATTATATTTAAAAAGAGTTAGATACCTATCTACTTGCATACAAAAAGTGCGACCCGAAAAGTAGGCTAATTAGCCCACCCGAGCTCAGTCTCGCGATGACAGCGAATGCGTTGATTGCTCCCGATATTTATTACAAAAATGCCGTCTTATGTATTTTCGTTTATTTTCGTTAATATTATTAGGAAAATAAATAATATTGTTTAAAAATTTATAATATTAAGATAGAGTGCGACAGCAAATACAACGCGCAACGATTGGAAGAGGGATGGTTGTCAAAGATTAAAATATAACCGAACGGACAAAACCCATGGTAGTGTCTACACATTAGCTTACATTTCCCTTTAGAATGATGACCCGACAACTCGACTTTTTGACTAGGTATCTAAGTAAGGCGCCGGACTATCCTCAAGTCCAGTTCCTGAATGCCGAATTATCAGTATTAAGTTTTTTTGTTACTTCTATAGGTTTCCGGCAAATGAATTAAGGTGAAACCAATGAGTAAATTTTGTGAGTAGACAAAGAAAGTAACAAGATTGGCGGCCAAATACCTTAAGTAGAATAAGTTTGGTACATTTCAATGATGCAATTTCAATATTTAACATAATGTCTACCTATGATGTTAATCTTAAAAAATGGAAATTAACTTTATTAGAAAGTAAAACTTATCAGGGATATAAAACAAGCATATTTATCATCTGACTAAAAGTGTATTCATACATAAAGAATCCATAAAACTGCTCACGAAACCTTCTAACCTTCTGTTTTTGTTAGTCTTTGCTGCGTGTTTATCTGGACTTACAATTTTCGCACAATGACGAAAACTAGCTGTCTTTTTTCTTTCTACTGAAATAGTTATGCCATCCTTTTTTAATTTTTGACAATCTACTAATAAAAGTGTCATTGTGTGTTGCTACAGCATTTTGGTACATATTTTGTACGTATTTTGTGAGTGTATAATGTATCTACCTCTTTTTAAATATAATATCATTGGTGGGAGCCATCAAAGAAAATCAATCAATATACACAACAAGAAACCAAACTCACCGTGTCCATGGTTGTCCACTTCTTGCCGATCTTGTCCTGGTGCCATCGGGTCAAATGTTTGTTCAGGGAGGCCTCGTTGAAGAACAACAAGTTATCCACACAAATGGAACACCTCTCCAACAGCAGAAAGTTGGTGCTGTGCTTGACCAAGTGCGATATAAACTTGCACTTAGAATGCACTGTCTTCCCGCAGATATCGCAGAAGGTCTGGCCCGAATAGATCTTGCTGTGCATATCATAGAGATACTTGTTGGGGAAGCTCTTCAGGCACGCTTTGCAGTTCAACTTCGGCAAGTGGCGTGTTTTCGGGCAATAATGAAAGTTCATATCTAAGTAGTACGCGTCGCACATCAAGCAAATCCTATTCGCAGTTAAAGTAGGCCAATCAGACCTCACCATGTGACAGTCTGCGAAATGCGTCTTGAGACCTTGCGCGTTCGCCGCAAAGGTTCTGCAAATATAACACATGTTGGTCTCGAATCGCACCTTATGCTGCGACGTGGCCAACACGTGGCTCCTGTACCCCCCACAGAACACCAAATGATGGTTCATGTCCACGCATGTGAAGCATTTCTCGTTACAAAACCGACATTTGTAGTACATGCCCAAGTACTTCTCGGAAGCGCGATGGAACTGGAAATCCTTACCGCACTTCCAGCAGTTCGAATCTATTTGGAACTCTTTTACAGTTGCCGGCCTGTCGCTATCCGCCACGATTATGTTGCACTCGTGCAAATTGGTTTCCAGATGGGTGACTAGGTTTGATGTGCCATGATCACTCAAGTGTTCCCTGAACGGCCCCAGATGCCACCAGGCCCGCTCACAGACATAACACTTGTACATTAGGGGTGGACCTTTCAAGTACGAATTGGAGCACCACACACTCCACTCCTTCAGGCTTGTCATGATTAAATACTCGTATTTGCTGATCACGGGTCTCTTAGTCAGGACACGCCCCCAGGAATTCCCCATCTCCACCCGCAATATTTGATCACATTTGCTGACAAAGCTTCCAGACATTGTTTCCATGTCTTTGAAAATATCTTCTTCGTTCACTCTGAGCTGCATCAACGCTGAACCGTTATGTATTAAAGAATTTATTTTGATAGCTCCATTCTCTCTTGTATCCGAAACCTTGCCAGAATATACCTTATCATCCTGTGTTTCATCATACTCGTCTAAATCAATAACTCCTTCATCTCCGCCCTGCTCCTCGTCACTTTCTTCAGTCTTCACAACAGGCCCCGTAGTTGCACTTTCATTGCCACCGGAAAAACTGCATATGCTCAATATTGCTGAATTCAATTCCATTTCTTCAATTTTAAGCCTTGCAATTTCATCTTTATCCATCTGAAAATGTGGTATTAAAAGTGTTGTTAGAAGCGTTCCATGTGATAATCCGACATCGCCCTGCAAATGTCGGAATACCGGGGGTCCAATAAAATATATAAAAAATAATAAACCAATAATAATAGTTTACCTGTTTAGGGGTTTCATGTGACGGCTCATCAGTAACCGATTTTGGGCGCGGGTGCCACACGCCACCAACATATTGTGACATATTCCTGGTGCAATCTTGTTACCTACTTATTCGAACATAAGTTTTTATAATTTATTTCATATAAATCATATTCACTATTCAGTTAAATAATTGGTATTTTGCTGGGGCTTGTACCAACCTTATTAATAGCACTTAATGGTCGTCTCTATGAAATCACTAGAACTTCTAGAGGTTATTTATCAGAATCCCTATGATCAACTTCACAACATAAATTAAACGGCTACACAACACAACTGTGACCAAGTTCTATAGACGTATATAGACATTATCAAAGAAGATATTACAATTATTATTAGTACTTTATTAATATAGGACCCAAGGAGTATGTAATACACTACGTATAAGAGTCGGGACTTCAAACAAGCTTTTTGACAATTTTGACTCGCAGTTTAGGCTAAGATCTCGTACCAACCAACAGAGACAGATAAAAAAGTAATGCCAACATACTACAAAAGCAAACTAAGGATGTGGTGTACGCTACAGAATGTGTCGATATCGATAAAAACGAATGGGTACCCCCCCCCCTGCCTTGCAGACAGGTATTTTAATCCTACAAAAGCAAAATAAAAAGCTCTGTTCGTTTGAAAATATTGAGTATTATTTAATTACGTGTAATTATTTAATACAATTTATTTAACAACAAAAAATAAAAGTTATGTTTACAATGTGGAAATTAAAATTGTTGGTAATTTTCTGATCTCATATTCTAGGCGGAGTCTTCAGATGTTAGCTGATCGATCAACACACGTTTTTGCAATGTTGTGTAAGCAAGTAAGCAGGACATTTAGATCTGAAATATTAAATAGAGATTAGTAAATATATCGTTTGAGTTTACGCTGGTCATCATCAATTCAATTTATTGTTCACCGCTTACCATAGCGGACTATGTGTAACGCGCCCGAAGGTCTGGTTCTGCCCAATCAATGAAATCTGGTTCTGAAATAAACCACTTATTAGCTTCAGGAATTGAGCTATCAAACCATATCGGAAATATAAGTTATGTAACTTACCAATAGAGGCGCTTATGCGGTTGCAGGCAACGATCACACCCGACGGGCATCGTGTAACAAGGCGGCAGTCACGCTGTCTTCTTCTTCTAGTGCCTCTTCAATTCGGAAGATAAGCCGTCAGCTTTTTATATTCATCTCTGTCAGTCGCAAACCGAAACGGCTTTTCAACGGGGTTAATGCCGATCCACTCTCATATGCTTTGCAGCCATGACTCTCATCGCCTTTCAACAAGTCACGCTGTGATCTGAAAAATAAGTGGAGTTGAACACAGAAGAACTTTTGATGATGATAATGAGAGATGAATAATAAAACTCATACAACAAACTTTGTTGTTAATGATGTTAGCTATCTAGTCATGGGAGGTTTTTGTTGTTTTATAAATAACCCTATATATGATATACTATATTATAATATATTGCAATAGACAATATTTATATGTATAAAACTAATGAAACATCTCAAGTACATTTGATACTCAAATTTACGAAAATATTTTTTTTATCGATAATTTGGTAAGTAGTAAGGACATCGCTACGGCGCATATGATTTTTGATTAAAGTGACCAGAACTTATTTCTAATTACTTAGCGTTTATATAATAACATGGAAAACTACTTACCGCTTCTCATCTAGTGGGAATTGGCCATGAAAACCCTCTTTTGGTTTAATTTCCTACTAGATTTTAGTCAACATATTTCACACCTTTTGTAAAACATTTCGCTGTTATGCACATAAATAAATGACACAAACTAGTTAGATATACACTAATGATAAGTCACTGAAGACAATAAATAAGCACAAGATGGAAAACTAAACTAAAACAACGCTTTATTTTATATTTTCAAAACGGCATAGTGACTTATGACATTAGTGACACACTCCGGCAGCGCGAGACAAGGAAGGTTAGATCGGAAGTAAGAGACAAAACAAGTCGCCATTAAAAATTGCCTAAACTCCATACATTTTTTCTGCAGTATGGGAGTTTCGCCAGGCTGATAGGACCTTTAATTTGAGGATGAGCAGATGCTCATCAAAGAGTATATAATACACTACATGAGCAGACAGAGCAGATGAAGAACAAAGAGTATTTATTACACTACGTTTAATGAAGAACTATAAATAAATTGGTTCATTTTTTGAATTCTTTCTCTTTCTCTTCCCTTCGTTTTGTTCACAAATGTCAAAGAAAGCGATTGCTACACATATGTATCGCGATATTTAACGTGATATTTATCTAGTAATATTTTGGTATACTGCACATACGATACGAATTGCGTCAGTACACAACGACGTACGACGGTTTTCATTGAGTTCGTACGTGCGGTGATGTGACGGCAGAGTATAATACAATTGTCACATCCCCAAATCTCTCCCGTGAGTGTCATACATGGCGACTAAGGATAAATCAGTGATGAAGAATGGGCAGCAGCGTCCCTCAGAAATAAATAAATAAATAATAAATAAATAAATATTTTTTTACACTCACACCTATGTAGTCCAAAGTAAGTAGCCTAAGCACTTGTGTTATGGATACTAGATGACGGACATATTTTTAATATAATTATGTATATAAATGTTAAAAATATACTACATAAACATATAAACAACCATGACTCGGGAACAAACATTTGTGGTCATCACAAAGTTTGCTCCTACCAGTAGGCCTATTCCCTAACTTTTTTTGACAGTTGAAAGTGATGATCACCGAACTATTTACTAATCCATTACTGTTATCACAGGACAAGTGTTACAATAGCATTATAGTAAAGTAGTAATGGATAAGTAAATAGTTCGGTGATCATCACTTTCAACTGTCAAAAAAAGTTAGGGAATAGGCCTACTGGATTCGAACCCGGGACCTCTTGGCCAATACCCTGTCAAAAAATGTATGTGTGATGATAATTTTCACTGGTTACTCTCTTCTACTGACGCGATAATTATCGATTAGAGACTAGACAGACGCAACAGAACACTACGCTGAATGCTAGACGCTCGATATTTATCGACGATATTTGAATAGCGAATGCTACACGCTCGTTAAATATCGTGATATTTGGAGTATCACGATATTTATCGAGTGTGTAGAATAGCGTATCACGTATCGTGATACGGATCACTGGATTTCTAGAAATCTTAAAATACACGATCTAAATTAAGAATCGTCAATAACTATCGAGCGTCAACTAGTCTCTAATCGATATTTATCGCGTCAGTAGAGGAGAGCAACCAGTCAAAATAATCACACATACATTTTTTTTCCAGCGGAGGAGCTCGCTAGCGCAGTGGCATAGCGCGCTTGGCCTGCGAACTTGCGATTGCGTAAACTAAGCAATGTCGCTAAGGCCGGTCATTGGATGGGTGACCAAAAATTTATTATCTTGAGTTACTCCGTGCTTTGCAAGGCACGTTAAGCCGAAAAAAAATACACAGCATTTTAAGCATGTGGAAATCTTTACACAATTAAGGACAACATCATTGAGCCAGCTAAACCGCTGACGGATCTCCCGACTCCCACTGACACCGCCCGAAATTTACCGTTGTGCTGACGCAATCCGTATCGTATGTGTAGTATACCAAAATAATAGGTTGTGGAAAAAGTTTCTTCGCATTTTTTAAGAAAATTCAAAACATTTTTTAATATAGTTTATTTATATTTAACTAAAGTATGTAGGTACCATTTTGTTCGATAACTTTTTGCCATCTTGTAGGTAGGGACATGATCCCATTGCTATAGAAATTTTGGGACTTCTGGTCAAAATACCGCAACAAGTGGTTTTGGCAGTCCTCTCGTGATGTTAACCTGACACTGCCTAAAGAATTCTGAAGAGACCGAAACAGGTGGAAATCTGAAGGTGCAAGGTCAGGACTATACGGCGAATGCATTAACACCTCCCAGCCAAACTCTCTTAATTTTTGCTGAGTGGCTAAAGATGTGTGAGGTCTAGCGTTATCATGATGAAAAACCACACCCCTTCTGTTGATTAATTCCGGCCGCTTTCTCTTAACTTCTTGCTTTAATCTCATCAGTTGTTCGCAGTAGAGTTCAGAATCGATGGTCCTGCATGGTGGTAACAGCTCATAATGAATAATGCCCTTCCAATACCACCACACACACAGCATCACCTTGTTGCGAGTTAACCCGGGTTTCGCCACAGTCTGTGAAGCCTGACCGGCCTTTGACCACGACCTTTTTCGCACGTTCTTGTCGTACGTGATCTACTTTTCATCACCAGTTATCAGCTTCTTCAAAAATGGTTCGGTTTCATTACGTCGTAATAAAGAATCACAAATGAGTACACGGTTCATTAGGTTTCTTTCAGTGAGCTCGTGAGGTACCCAAATGTCGAGCTTTTTTGTGTACCCAGTTTTTTTCAAATGCGCCAAAACTGTTTTGTGGTCAATTCCAAGTTCTTCAGCTACGTCGTAACTACTGACATGCCGATCTTACTCCACTTTTTCAAAAATGGCATCCATTTTATCTGTAATAGGGTGACCAGAGCGACGTGCATCTTTGACATCAAAATTTCCGGATTGAAAACGCTTAAACCAAATTTGTGCTACTCTCACAGACACTGCACTAGGTCCATAAACATCGCAATTTTTTTTCACGGCTTGCGTTGCATTTTTACCTTTTTTGTAGTAAAATTTTAAAATGTATCGAATTTCTTCATTAGATTCACTCATCTTGGCGGTACGAAAAACAAATGAAAATCACACATTTTCCTAATTTGAATTTGGTATTATGTTCTTTAAAATTTAAACTTTCAATGATACCAAAACCAGCCAGATACAAATAGTATAGCCAAAGAGATTTTATTACAAGTTTATACATACTATAATGCGAAAAGACTTTTTCCCCAACCTAATATTACTAGAATATCACGGTAAATAACACGATACATATCGAGCGAGTAGCATTCGCCAGATTTCAATGATCCGTATCACGATACGAGATACGCTATTCTATACATTCGATTCTGATCCTCCTAATATCACGATATTTATCGAGTGTGTAGCATTCGCCAAAGAAAATATTTTTTTAATTCTCCCTATATTTTAGGGAAGGCAAAGGGTCTATCCCATACAGCCATATTTTTAGTATGATATTTTATCTGTATTCATTACTATTCATAAGTAATAATGAGTGGGTGAAATGTATTATTAAAATGATTTTTCCGTTAAAATATGGGTGTCACTTGACCGTCTCCGAGGCCCACTATTTTCCGCTTACGATAGACAAAATAGTCTCACAATTTACAGCCACATTTTTTTAGCCAGATACAAGTTGAAGTTTAAATATTTAAAAGTTATTGTCCACCAACTACCTACTAGCTACTATTAATAATCAAAGATAATCAACATCTTTTTCGTACAATAACATGCACGTTACCATTCATTAAAGGAAAGAGAATTTATTAACGTTTAACAGTATATATTTTAATTTCTTGTAATTATAGCAATCTTATCAAATATTCCATGAAAGAAAGAAAAGAACAATATTGGTTTATTGTTGAAATAATCTAAGCAAATAAGTAGGTACTTAGCAATTTGAAAGATGTAGGTAGTACAATCACAAGTAAGCAGCATAGCACAACTATTTTAAAACCTTTTTGCTGTTTGGGTTATTGGCGCTAGTAGTCTTCTCTGTTATATGACAATTAATTTATTAATTATTTTCGGATACCAGCATTTCAATTTTGCTGTACTGCAATAACACGAGACAAATGTCGACTGAAACTATTCCGAATGTGATTATTTTTATTCACCGCACATTTTTAGATAATTGTTGAAAAGTGTAATGAACTTGAAACCGTGTTTGTTAATTATTTTTTAAGTAGTGATGGTAGGCTTGATTTACAATGTCTCGAATTAACAAAAAATCAACAAGGAAGTCCAAATTAGTGCCTCGTCTCTACGATTACGAAAATGATTATCCACAAATGCAGGTAGGTAGACCGTAGAACCACCATCTTGTATAAAATACACACGCAACCTACCTTCCGATTTGTCATAATTACTACTTTTACAAAGTGTATCTTCATAACGATATTTCAGGCATGTAATTTTATATTGAACCGTTTGCAAATATTATCGGTACTATTCCAAATTAATTTAATTATTATACCCACAACTGTCAAATAAATTAGAGAATATCTGCCTGATAAACTTTTCATTTTCTGAGATTTGATTTCATCATAGCTAAAAGGCTCTTTTAATTCTTTTTCTCAAGAAGTAATGAAGAATTGTTTATTCAATTAAAATTATATGAAATAAAGAAAAAATATAATATTTTTAAAACGCCAATTTCGAGCAATAAATCTAACAGAAAGATAATGCTCTTTTACTCTTTTCTTAAAGGGAGGAAGTGGCGAAATTGCGTCACGTATTGCTGGTGGTTATGCATTCCACAGTGTTACTGCATGAACAGGTTAATCTTAAAAATGCACTGCCAATAGGTCTAAATTATAACAGGCTTTAACAAAAACATACTTTAAACTAAAATAAAAGTATAGCTGATATCTACATAATGATTTCAAAAAAGTACCTACGGTTGGTGAATGGAATTACTTTTATAACACATCTGTATTTAAAATTAAAAAAGATTCAGATACTTATAAATATATTTAAAAATTTTCTCACCCATTCTTAATAAATATTTTAAAAGTATTGTAGGGTTACAAATAATTTATAGTGCAGTAGTTTCAGTCCATGTACTTGTCTTGTATCGTTTCAAGGGGGACACAGGAGATGCATCCTATTATTGTAATGTTAACTTCAAATGTTAACATTCCCTGGGTCCCTAGAATATTTCCCATTGTATTACTATTCATCTGGTTCTCACTGGCCTGTTCCCAGTCTATTGAAAGGAACATGTTAAGAAACCGATGAACGGAGAGAGAGTGATTTGGATGACACCATGTCAATCCATACTGCTCAAGGTTTTGGGTGTACAAGGGGCCCCTGGCCTGACACCAACCCCCTTTGGGTATAGGCCATTCTATCAATATTATTTACATATTATCCATAATTGGAGTGGAGGTCACCGGTGCAGTTACTTAGTGCGCTAGACCTACCATCATTGAACTTCTCAATGAAGAAGCACATTATAAAAAATACATAAGAAACTTACTTATTATTTCCATATTTCCAGGATGAAAATAAGATGCAATTTGATGCAGTACCAATACCACGGCCCCCACCTGCTGATAAATTGTCATTTGATGTGAAAGTGGAAGTTGAAGAGTTTGATGAAAAGCTATTGAGCATCCCTGATGATTCATGCCATGAAGCGTTGCAGCCGGTTAAAATTGAAGTTGACAGTGAGGCCGAGCGTGACTGTGATAATAATACCCAAAATATATCAAATAAGTATCTTCACAAGACAAAAAATACTCCTGTGCATGGCCTCATTCGACAGTGCAAAATTGATGCAAAGGTTATCTTGCGAGATTTGGAAAAGCTAGCCAATATGACCACTAATGTTGGTGATAAAATACTAGAAAATGAGATGAGAAACACATGGGGGAGGACTCTTTATGAGGTACATAAAGAAGACTATATTACTTTTTCTATTACTAAGTGCATTGAGAAATGGAAAGTTTGGAGTTATGGCTCGATTCAACGAGACACCCCAGTTATGTACAAGTGCTATGTTTGTAATTTAGGTTGGTGGCATCTTTGGCCTTTTCGTGAACATGCACACACCATCCATCATCCAGGCAAGATGTTGAACATAAGTTTGGAAATTATACAACACGAAAGTTTCATTGTAGCGCATCTGGAGAATCTGCCAGGGAAACCCAAAGAAGTTGCTATTGACGGTTTCTGTTATAAATGCGGCCGTGGTGCAGACTTTCACAGAATAAATCAGTATACCTGTAATTACTGTATGAACCGCTTTTATAGCACATGCAATACCTTAAGGGAGCATGAAGTCACATGCTCTCGATATAAGATAAAATTAAGAGAGGAAAATCCTGACAACTTGGAGTTTTTTAAGTGCCACCTATGCAAAATAGTTGAGAGTACATATAGCGCACTTGAGCAACATTACCAATACTTCCATATGGTTAGATCGGACATTCCAGAGGAGCTTGTAGTAAAGGTGTGTTCTTCATGCAGCCAACTGTACTCTACAATTAGTTTGCATTCCTGTCCACTGAAACCAGGGTATATTGTTTGCGTAGCTTGCAGAAAGCGGTATGCATCTACACTTCTATGTGATATCCATAAACAGAACAGTGCCGTTAACTACAAATGCAAATTGTGTGATGAAGTGCTTCCTAACCAGTGCATGGAAATACGGCACATTGTAGAAAAGCATTCCACAAATTATATGATGGTTGCTAAGTGTATGATTTGTATTGAAAACGTGTTATTTCTAGATGAATCCTCGCTTAAACTGCATATGATTCATGTACACAGAAACAAGAAATATGAAAGAAGAAGAAGGTTTTTGGAGGTAAGTGTGACAATTTCCAAACTACTTTACAGATGATCTCTTTTCAATTAGACCTTTGGGTCGCGTGAATGTGTGACTCTAATTATCTGTGTTTTAACAAAGGCTTGAAATAGATCTGCTTTTCTATGGCACAGAACCTCTGTTTCAAATGATTTTATTGATATTTTTCATCATAATATTATAGAAGTCACAATCCCTTTTCAAATATTTGGACTTTCGAGGCAATAACTCTTAGCAATCCTATGGATTCACCGTGCGGGTGCCGGGTCCATTGTGTGGCCCTTGACAGCTAGTCTACTCACCTCCGCCACCCCAACTTCTCTCTCTGCCTAGCCATATTTGAAAAGATATCATGAGAGCCGCCTTAGCACACGTTCCTGTGTAGAACTTTCGAAAGTTCTAGACAAGCCAAGGTCTTTTAGTAATGATTATAGGGATTTAGCTGGTATACCCCTCGCTCCCACCTCAACAGCATACAAACCTACAATGTAGCCATTTTTTGTTGTTTGCTTTGTTAAAAGACGTAAGGCTGTACGTAAGGCGTAAAGTACTTATTGGTTTTTATAGCGTGGTCTTTGGGAATGTTCTGCCCAGTACTTATCACTTACCTTTAATACAAATATAGATACTTACTGAAATAATTGAGCCGAATTATAATTTGTTTCAATACAGGTTATTGTGCCCAAAATGATTGCGGAATCGAATCTAGTGGAAGCAATATCTGTGAATATTTCCGGAAAGATGATGAACCTGTACAATGAGTCAAATTCCTCCAATGGATCGGCCGAACCAGAGAGCGATGCTTCAAACATAATAATCACTGAAATATACGGCAGCTGCGCTGAAAACCGACAATTGGAAAAGAAAGAGAGTAACGCAAAAGGTGACACCGCCACGCATTTACCTGCCACCGTCAAAACCGAACCTGTCGACGAGGAAATCGAAGACAATGAGGACTATGAAGAAGACATCACCATAAAAGAAGAGATGGTCGAAGAGCAATCGGCCGAGAATGGGACCGACAAGTTTAACTACGAAGACATACTGTCTAGAATGTTCGGCGTTGCCAAACAGGGCGGAGCAGAAGTGAAAGTTAAGCAAGAGCTCGGAGAAGATGTGTTCGCCGAAGTAATCAAAACGGACGAAGAAGACGACTTTGTTGAGGACCTGATCAGCTTGAACAAACCACCTGAGGCTGTAGAAAGTGACGCCGAGTCTGATGTCTCGTCCAAATACGCCTCCGACGACGTGGACTTTGAAGTAGTAAAGAAGCCCAAGAAGAATTGTGACAAATGCAAGTTTTCCGGCACCCCCTGCGAGTTCTCGAAGCATCTGGAGTTCTGCTGCAAGCCGCTGCGGTGCACCAAGTGCGACAAGGACTATTTCACGATGAAGTCCTACGTGAGACATTACAGCACGGTCCACGGTCACAAGGAAAATACTTGCCCTGTATGTGCCGCCACCCTTTCCGGCACGAGTTACCTCATCAACCATGTAAGGGGCGAAGTTTCAAGGTCGTTTAATAAGTTACGCAGCTATAATAAGACTAACAGAGGCGCCGGCGTTCAAGTCGCGAACCACTGCAAGAAGTGCAAGGTGGAGGTACCTGTGGGGAGCATGTTCGTCCACTGGGAGACGCACCTGGTGCTCGGCAAAGGGGTTGAACAGGATAACGCTGGTGATAAGCAGGCTATGGTCCACGCCCAGGCGCTTGCGGGTGAGTTTTTTTTTTTTTTTTAGTTTTTGTTCTTTTTAGGTCAACATGAATAAAGATTGTTTTTTTTTTTAATTTATTACCTTCGAATACAGAAAGCCGTGTGGTGACGGCAGAGTAGAATACAATGTCACCACCCCAAATCTCGCCCGTGGGTGTTGTAGGTACAAGGCGACTTAGGATAAAACAGCTAGAGGAATGGGCAGCTGGGCGTTCCTCTTATACCATCGAGCAATGTACTGCGACTTTTGTCCCCGATAAACGGCAATAGGCTCGCCACCTATTACACTATACATGGGACCTAACATAATTGGCGAAACGTGGGTGCTAATTCACCTCTGCCCGCCCCTTCTATTTTTAACCTCTAACCCCTTCCACATAGTCTTCTTCCGTAACAATTTGCCGTCTCTTATCTCTATTTATTATTTTATAATACATCTACATAATATTTATGTTTCACCCCTACCTCTATACTGTCCGACCAATGTGAACTTAAAACTTTATATAAACTGATTATAGGCCCATTACTAAACGTGTCTTCTCCAAACTCGACATTGGCAGAATTGTCAGAATTGTAGAAAGAGTGCGGGCCAGATAAGACCGCGCGCGAAGGGTGGCGCTGGTCGCTAACATTGAAACTCCTAGACAAACAAAATCGGAGACAAAATTTTAGTTCCAATTTTGACCACGCGCGGACTTATCTGGCCCTCTAGACCATATGGGCATGATTTTTATGTATGTACGCAATTTCTCGAAAAATGTAAGATAGGGGGGGGGGGGGGGGTATTGGCACTTCGGCGTCGAAATAACAGCTACCGCTCTTCTGTCTAATGTTGCAAAGGGTTTTAATTAGACCCCTCTGTCTTTGAGACATCCCAACCCCCATATAGGTTAGAATGGGAACTAACGTGATTATGTAGGTATTACCTTTTAAAACGCCACAGCACGTCCTTATAGAATGCAGGAGCGTGGCAGATCAACGGGCAAGGCTTCTCCAATCCCCAGTATCGGTCCCGGAAGCTTGCAGCAGTCTGAAAAGACTGCTAGGTTTTTGGGATAATCTGGGATGGTTGGAGTAGCAATAATAGGGAGGCACGTACAATGGCCCAATCAGGGGCTAAGTGCGGATAAAGCCCAGCTAAACTAAACTAAAACCGTGTAAAAAAATACCTACATAATCGCGTTGATTCCCGTTCTAACCTATAGTCTGTGCCATCTAACTTGTCTTATTTGGTAAACAATATTGGCACACCTTTTAATTGAAAATGCAGCATTAAAAATCAACTGATAACTAGATTCAATAAGGTTTCAGTCTGTAATAACGATTTATTGACTCTGATATTATTTTATTTTTAAATGGATGATATTTTTTTTAAAGTTTTGCCAAGATTGTGTACCAAATTAGACATGTTAGATGGTACAGACTTTATATTGATCATTGCAACGCGTAGTATTTAAGCGAAGGCGATGTGCTATCGGGACTTGTCGGTAAACTGGCGCGCATCAAAGAGTGGCTACATCTACGTCTTGCCGAACAACACAATCAGGCACGATGTATCTTCGCCCACCAATGTAGACAAGAAGATCGCGTATGTCCGTATACACGATGTTTTTAGCGCGCCAACGCGACACGAATCTTCGTCCGAATGTGTGTTAAGAGAGGTGTCAATCAAACTCGGTAGTAGTGTAACAACTGATTTAATCACTCTCCAAGAAGCTGAGGGTAGATTCGAAATACTTCTATTACTTTTATAGAAATACCTGACAATGTGGACCCAGCATTAGGAGATATAGGCGTGATTTATGTATGTGTGTTCGTTGCGTTGATTCCAGTGCAACTGCTGCAAAAGCCGGACGACTACTGGACCTCGAACAGGGACTGCGTGGTGTGCGCCAAGCCGTTCAACAGGAAGGCCGACTTCCAGAGGCACCTGATCGAGCACCTGTACAATGACTCCGCCAACAGATTCGGCCAGCACCATGGGTAGGTACCCACTAGTGGCGCCATTTATGTATATGTCGTGGCCAAATCGCAGAATTGATCACTTCATGATGTGGCTGACCATTTCATGAAATGGTCAGCCACATCATGAAATGGCCTGCTAAAATCGACCAAATCGTTGACCATACGTTTAATGATATGTCCATCCACGTTTGGCCATATCATTAATGTAGTTAATGTTGGTATTTCTACGTTGCGCTCGTTTTTTAAACGACTTTTAAGTCGTTTAAAAAACGTAACGACATCGTCGACATCGTCGTGTCGTAACGACATTGTCGACATTTAACGTTAGGTTATTATGTCCGCCGCTATGATGCATCACAAAAACAAATCGAAAAAAGCGCCTCTAACGGTGGTTAATGTAACTATTTTACGATATGATTATTAATGTCTGGCCATATCATGAAATAGCCGTGCGTTTGGCTGTTCATATCGTTAAACGTTGTTTATTCATTGATCTGGCCAGACCATTATCATGATAATAAATGCAACCATTTCATGAAATGGTCGGCCACATCATGAAATGATCAATTCTACGATTTGGCCACGACATATATATGTTAACGGAAATGTATGAAATTCGTAATTGTATGCAATTCCAAGGAAATGTATACATTTCCTAAATGTCTTCGGTATTCTATACATTTCCTAGGAGTTGTATACATACAATTCCAGGATATCACTTCTTTGTAATTTCGCGGCATTTTTTGTTTAAAACTACCTAGCTGGCCTGGTGTACGTTGTTATGCCTTAGAAAGGTCTCTACATACGTCACGGGAAAAACCCGGACAGGGCCGGGATGGGGTCTGCAGAAACATCGTATCATACAAAATGTACTATGAAGGACATGTTATGATGTCACGGGGCCACGTGTGGTGATGGCAGAGTAGAATACAATTGTCACCACCGCAAATCTCTCCCATGGGTGTCGTACAAGGCGACTAAGGATAAATCAGTGATGAGGAATGGACAGCAGCGTTCCTCTTATACCATCTAGCAAAAGTACTGCGACTTTTGTGCCCGATAAATGGCAATAGGCTCGCCACCTATTACAAGGGACCTGACATAATTGGCGAAACGTGGGTGCTATATCACCTCTGCCTAACCCTTCGGGGATATAGGCGTGATTTATGTATGTGTATGTATGTATGTACGGGGTCACGTACGGGACGTGCACGGGGTCACGTACGGAACGTGCACGGGGCGTTTTGAACGAGAGTCCCCGAGGTATTATCCCCTTACGTAGATATGCAGATACCTTAAATTATACCGTAGCCATGGTTACGATTTTTCCATATTTCCTCACCATTCCCGGCTTTCCTCGCCCAAAACCAATTTTATAATGCACATAGGTACAGTCCACTGAAATTTTGTACCTCCAGGTACAGCTGCCAGATATGCGGCGAGGTCGCCGACAAGGGGTACCTGTACAGGCAGCACATGAGGATCCACGCGTGCCTGCCCCTGTACAGCTGCTCGATGTGCAACAAGGACTTTAGCGATTCCAGTAACTTTGCGAAGCACAAGAAGATACACAACTTCAATGTGCTCACCTGCAAGATCTGCAAGAAGAAGTTTCACATCGTGAAACAGCTGGAGAAACACCTCGAGGTTGGTGCCGCTTAGGGAACCTACGGGGGCCTACCGCCTAACTCGATTGCTGATGATACCTATATAGCAATGCACTGCTTACGGCTATAGCAGCCATCCTAAAATTTTAGGCAGTACGGATTTTGTGCCAAATTCATACAAAATCATTCGGTGATCATTCGTTCAAAGCTATCTCTAATAGTTTAGGTACATTTGGTGCGAAATGACAGCATGACGTCATAAACTATAGCTTTTGCTTTAGCAATCGAGTTAGGCGGTAGGCCCCACGGTCGCGGTCAGAAATGTTTACCAGTATTGAAATTAGATTCTATAAAGATTTTGGGGTTAGAAAAAGAATTTCGAAAAATTATGATCTTGAGGCGGGAATCGAACCCGCGTCCGCTGCTATCCGGGCAGGTGCCTGACCGCTCGGCCACCCAAGACACTAATTAACTTGCCGAAATTCTTCTAACCTTTACACTTCACGTTGTAAGCCAACGGGTACCCTCGCAATGTAGAAATAAATTTCAAACATTCCAAAGCAGATATTTTTACAAATACCGTGCGTTCGGTTAAGCTTGGGTTTGCTTTATAAACTGTTCGATTTTAATTTTAACATTATATAAATGTTAGAAAAATTAGTACAAAGATTTTGGGGTTAGAAAAAGAATTTCGAAAAATTATGATCTTGAGGCGGGAATCGAACCCGCGTCCGCTGCTATCCGGGCAGGTGCCTGACCGCTCGGCCACCCAAGACACTAATTAACTTGCCGAAATTCTTCTAACCTTTACACTTCACGTTGTAAGCCAACGGGTACCCTCGCAATGTAGAAATAAATTTCAAACATTCCAAAGCAGATATTTTTACAAATACCGTGCGTTCGGTTAAGCTTGGGTTTGCTTTATAAACTGTTCGATTTTAATTTTAACATTATATAAATGTTAGAAAAATTAGTACAAAGATTTTGGGGTTAGAAAAAGAATTTCGAAAAATTATGATCTTGAGGCGGGAATCGAACCCGCGTCCGCTGCTATCCGGGCAGGTGCCTGACCGCTCGGCCACCCAAGACACTAATTAACTTGCCGAAATTCTTCTAACCTTTACACTTCACGTTGTAAGCCAACGGGTACCCTCGCAATGTAGAAATAAATTTCAAACATTCCAAAGCAGATATTTTTACAAATACCGTGCGTTCGGTTAAGCTTGGGTTTGCTTTATAAACTGTTCGATTTTAATTTTAACATTATATAAATGTTAGAAAAATTAGTACAAAGATTTTGGGGTTAGAAAAAGAATTTCGAAAAATTATGATCTTGAGGCGGGAATCGAACCCGCGTCCGCTGCTATCCGGGCAGGTGCCTGACCGCTCGGCCACCCAAGACACTAATTAACTTGCCGAAATTCTTCTAACCTTTACACTTCACGTTGTAAGCCAACGGGTACCCTCGCAATGTAGAAATAAATTTCAAACATTCCAAAGCAGATATTTTTACAAATACCGTGCGTTCGGTTAAGCTTGGGTTTGCTTTATAAACTGTTCGATTTTAATTTTAACATTATATAAATGTTAGAAAAATTAGTACAAAGATTTTGGGGTTAGAAAAAGAATTTCGAAAAATTATGATCTTGAGGCGGGAATCGAACCCGCGTCCGCTGCTATCCGGGCAGGTGCCTGACCGCTCGGCCACCCAAGACACTAATTAACTTGCCGAAATTCTTCTAACCTTTACACTTCACGTTGTAAGCCAACGGGTACCCTCGCAATGTAGAAATAAATTTCAAACATTCCAAAGCAGATATTTTTACAAATACCGTGCGTTCGGTTAAGCTTGGGTTTGCTTTATAAACTGTTCGATTTTAATTTTAACATTATATAAATGTTAGAAAAATTAGTACAAAGATTTTGGGGTTAGAAAAAGAATTTCGAAAAATTATGATCTTGAGGCGGGAATCGAACCCGCGTCCGCTGCTATCCGGGCAGGTGCCTGACCGCTCGGCCACCCAAGACACTAATTAACTTGCCGAATTCTTCTAACCTTTACACTTCACGTTGTAAGCCAACGGGTACCTCGCAATGTAGAAATAAATTTCAAACATTCCAAAGCAGATATTTTTACAAATACCGTGCGTTCGGTTAAGCTTGGTTTGCTTTATAAACTGTTCGATTTAATTTTAACATTATATAAATGTTAGAAAAATTAGTACAAAGATTTTGGGGTTAGAAAAAGAATTTCGAAAAATTATGATCTTGAGGCGGGAATCGAACCCGCGTCCGCTGCTATCCGGGCAGGTGCCTGACCGCTCGGCCACCCAAGACACTAATTAACTTGCCGAAATTCTTCTAACCTTTACACTTCACGTTGTAAGCCAACGGGTTACCCTCGCAATGTAGAAATAAATTTCAAACATTCCAAAGCAGATATTTTTACAAATACCGTGCGTTCGGTTAAGCTTGGGTTTGCTTTATAAACTGTTCGATTTAATTTTAACATTATATAAATGTTAGAAAAATTAGTACAAAGATTTTGGGGTTAGAAAAAGAATTTCGAAAATTATGATCTTGAGGCGGGAATCGAACCCGCGTCCGCTGCTATCCGGGCAGGTGCCTGACCGCTCGGCCACCCAAGACACTAATTAACTTGCCGAAATTCTTCTAACCTTTACACTTCACGTTGTAAGCCAACGGGTACCCTCGCAATGTAGAAATAAATTTCAAACATTCCAAAGCAGATATTTTTACAAATTACCGTGCGTTCGGTTAAGCTTGGGTTTGCTTTATAAACTGTTCGATTTAAATTTTAACATTATATAAATGTTAGAAAAATTAGTACAAAGATTTTTGGGTTAGAAAAAAATTTTTCTATAATTTTTTATATAATGTTTGCCGAGCGGTCA
>OZ008359.1:6873228-6944018 GCA_963931975.1 Cataclysta lemnata
GTGGCCGAGCGGTCAGGCACCTGCCCGGATAGCAGCGGACGCGGGTTCGATTCCCGCCTCAAGATCATAATTTTTCGAAATTCTTTTTCTAACCCCAAAATCTTTGTACTAATTTTTCTAACATTTATATAATGTTAAAATTAAAATCGAACAGTTTATAAAGCAAACCCAAGCTTAACCGAACGCACGGTATTTGTAAAAATATCTGCTTTGGAATGTTTGAAATTTATTTCTACATTGCGAGGGTACCCGTTGGCTTACAACGTGAAGTGTAAAGGTTAGAAGAATTTCGGCAAGTTAATTAGTGTCTTGGGTGGCCGAGGTGGTTAATGTAACTATTTTACGATATGATTATTAATGTCTGGCCATATCATGAAATAGCCGTGCGTTTGACTGTTCATATCGTTAAACGTTGTTTATTCATTGATCTGGCCAGACCATTATCATGATTATAAATGCAACCATTTCATGAAATGGTCGGCCACATCATGAAATGATCAATTCTACGATTTGGCCACGACATATATATGTTAACGGAAATGTATGAAATTCGCCATTGTATGCAATTCCAAGGAAATGTATACATTTCCTAAATGTCTTCGGTATTCTATACATTTCCTAGGAGTTGTATACATACAATTCCAGGATATCACTTCTTTGTAATTTCGCGGCATTTTTTGTTTAAAACTACCTAGCTGGCCTGGTGTACGTTGTTATGCTTTAGAAAGGTCTCTACATACGTCACGGGAAAAACCCGGACAGGGCCGGGATGGGGTCTGCAGAAACATCGTATCATACAAAATGTACTATGAAGGACATGTTATCATGTCACGGGGCCACGTGTGGTGACGGCAGAGTAGAATACAATTGTCACCACCGCAAATCTCTCCCGTGGGTGTCGTACAAGGCGACTAAGGATAAATCAGTGATGAGGAATGGACAGCAGCGTTCCTCTTATACCATCTAGCAAAAGTACTGCGACTTTTGTGCCCGATAAATGGCAATAGGCTCGCCACCTATTACAAGGGACCTGACATGATTGGCGAAACGTGGGTGCTATATCACCTCTGCCTAACCCTTCGGGGATATAGGCGTGATTTATGTATGTGTATGTATGTATGTACGGGGTCACGTACGGGACGTGCACGGGGTCACGTACGGAACGTGCACAGGGCGTTTTGAACGAGAGAGTCCCCGAGGTATTATCCCCTTACGTAGATATGCAGATACCTTAAATTATACCGTAGCCATGGTTACGATTTTTCCATATTTCCTCACCATTCCCGGCTTTCCTCGCCCAAAACCAATTTTATAATGCACATAGGTACAGTCCACTGAAATTTTGTACCTCCAGGTACAGCTGCCAGATATGCGGCGAGGTCGCCGACAAGGGGTACCTGTACAGGCAGCACATGAGGATCCACGCGTGCCTGCCCCTGTACAGCTGCTCGATGTGCAACAAGGACTTTAGCGATTCCAGTAACTTTGCGAAGCACAAGAAGATACACAACTTCAATGTGCTCACCTGCAAGATCTGCAAGAAGAAGTTTCACATCGTGAAACAGCTGGAGAAACACCTCGAGGTTGGTGCCGCTTAGGGAACCTACGGGGGCCTACCGCCTAACTCGATTGCTGATGATACCTATATAGCAATGCACTGCTTACGGCTATAGCAGCCATCCTGAAATTTTAGGCAGTACGGATTTTGTGCCAAATTCATACAAAATCATTCGGTGATCATTCGTTCAAAGCTATCGCTAATAGTTTAGGTACATTTGGTGCGAAATGACAGCATGACGTCATAAACTATAGCTTTTGCTTTAGCAATCGAGTTAGGCGGTAGGCCCCACGGTCGCGGTCAGAAATGTTTACCAGTATTGAAATTAGATTCTATGTCACACTTTTTTCACTTAAGTCAAAAATGCCATATCATGTTGCTTAATACCCTTTAAAAGTTTTTTCTTTTTTTTAAGCTTTATTTTTTATTAGGGGTTTTTATCTATTTAGATACCCCAGCCTCATTGTTTCTTCCCTTATTATAATTTCGATATTAATTATTTATAGGTACATTATTTACTTAGTTACTTCAAATGAAATTGAATCACTGTTCAGGTTTTTTAATTAAGCCACATAATTTCCTAGCAGCATCTGATTTAGGGTTTGCCTTACCCTTTGAAAGTTATTAAGCAAAATGACACACCGAGAATAACTAAAGAGAATTATCAGAGGTTTTTGATGATGAAAATCATTTCTTTATTTGTTGACATGACATACATACATAAATCACCCCTATATCCCCGAAGGGGTAGGCAGAGGTGAACTAGCACCCTCGTTTAACCAGTTATGTTAGGTCCCATGTAATAGGTGGCGAGCCTATTGCCATTTATCGGGCACAATCAATCGGGGAGGAACGCTGCTGCCCATTCCTCATCACTGATTTATCCTTAGTCGCCTTGTACGACACCCGTGGGAGAGATTTGGGGTGGTGACAGTTGTATTCTACTCTGCCGTCACAACAAGCCTGAATTGAATAAGCCTTTAAGTTCAAAGCGATAAATGCCTATATTATATCGTGTTACGGCCGGGCTGTGCGTGATTATATTTTTTTTTTCAACTGATTAACAATAACGTATGATCTCTAAGGATAAATCAGCGATGAGGAATGGGCAGCAGCGTTCCTTTTGTACCACCTAGCAATAGCAATGTACTGCGACTTTTGTGCTCAATAAATGGCAATAGGCTCGCCACGCATTACAAGGGACCTAACATAATTGGCGAAACGTGGGTGATGGTTGCCTACCTCTTCGGGGATATAGGCGTGAATTATGTATGTATGTATGTATGATTTCTCTCCCGCCAGCTACACCAACAGACGACCCCGAACACGTGCTCGTGCTGCGAGAAGGTGTTCTACGACCTGCCCGCTTACAAGCGTCACCTGCGCTCGATGAGCAGCAGGCAGTTCCCAATGTACCCGTGCCAGGTGTGCAGGATGAAGTTCCCATCGTTCCGGAGCAAGCTGGATCACATGTGGGAGGTGCACGGGGTCAGGTAAATAGTGATCAGTTCAAATTCCAATTCAAAATTCATTTATTCATATCAGGGTGCCTACCGCCTAACTTGATTGCTGATGATGGCTATATTGCAATGCACTGCTTACGGCTGTAGCAGCCATCCTGAATTTAATGGTGGCACGGATTTTGTGCCAAATTCATACAAAATCATTCGGTGATCATTTGTTCAAAGCTATCGCTAATAGTTTAGGTAAATTTTGTGCGAAAAGACAGCATGACGTCATAAACTATAGCTTTTGCTTTAGCAATCGAGTTAGGCGGTAGGCCCCCTGGTCTTCTTCTCCCTGCCCTGTTCCCAGTCTATCTGGGGTCGGCGCAGTATGTTTCCTCTTCCATTCATATCGGTCAGACGTCATCAAACCATGCACTTTCTTTTGATTCATATCATCCATCACTCCGTAAAGGTGCTAGTGATGAATGAATGAATAGAAAAGAGATGAGACGGACCATGTCGAGAGACCGATGAACGGAGAGTGAGCTCAATGTTTTGGCTTAGGTTTTACAGCCGGCCGCCTGTCTGACACTAACCCTCTTTGGGAATGCTGTTGTTGGTGGTTTGCCCTCCACCATTCGGGTGGAGTCTTATTGGTCTACACCGGGCAATCTCCCTTAATCGACTTTTACGACACCCATGGGATGGGTCGGGGCTGGCCTATTCTACGTTATTTTTCGCTCCCAGGCCAGCATGGGAGAATTTATTCATATCTGGTATGATTACAATACAGTCATGATCGTCAAGACGTTAGATATTGAAAACTTGTGTGTCCAAGGGAGGATGGGGGAGTGCACAGTATGCCTCGGTTTGTAATGATAGGTCTACAAAATCCACCCACGTATCGATCCGCCAACAAAGCGCCAGCGCCACACGCCTCGCTAGCAAGTAGGCTAGAGAAACCCACTATTGTCAGCGAGTTATGACATTGTAGGTACATTGTAAATTATGCACCATACAATCCCACAGTAAAACAGTTTAAAAATAGATTGTTCAAATGGCTTATTTATAAAAAAAATATTCAATAAAAGTGCATATTAGAAAATATGAACTGTTGGCAAAATACCTCTTTTGTTTCTATTCTGCTCATCTGACTTTAAATGTTGACTTTATTGATACAAATGTTGTTTGTTTGTTTATCTAATATGTAAACAATGCAATCAGGTTCTTATCTTGTTTATATTATTATAGTATGACATTTAATTATTATTGTTTAATACATACATACATAAATCACGCCTATATCCCCGAAGGGGTAGGCAGAGAACTAGCACCCACGTTTCCCCAATTATGTTCGGTCCCATGTAATAGGTGGCGAGCCTATTGCCATTTATCGGGCACAAAAGTCGCAGTACATTACTCTTGCTAGGTGGTATAAGAGGAATGCTGCTGCCCATTCCTCATAATTGATTTATCCTTTGTTACATAAATATCATATTGTTTAATACACTTTATAATTAATACACTAAAATTAAAAAAAAATGAATGAAAGATTAAATTATGACATATTGACATTTAGCTTGTTGTTCCGATAGCATGTGACTCCTCAAAAAAACGGGTACGAATTGAGTAACATCCTCCGTTTTTTCGTCGGTTAAAACAATATTAGAACATTTGAATACTTACTATAATTAAGGTATTTTACTAATGACCCGAGGAGCTCGCTAGCGCAGTGGCACAGCGCGCTTGGCCTGAGATTGCGTAAACTAAGCAATTTCGCAAAGGCCGGTGGATGAGTGTATTATCTCGAGGTCATCCCTTCGGAAGGCACGTTAAGCCGTTGGTCCCGGCTGCATCTGCAGTCGTTAATGCCCACCAACCCGCACTGGGCCAGCGTGGTGGGTTTTGGCCCAGTCTCCCGATATTCTTCCATCCATAGGGAAGGGGCCCGTGCTCTAGCAGTGGGGACATTAAAGGAATGATGATGACTGATGACCAATGTAACATATGTATGATTTCTAATTCTCAGGAACCAGAATGTCGACTGCCCGGTGTGCGGGAAGCCGTTCAGGAAACTATTAGATGTGACCAAGCATTTGCGCGAAGTGCATGGGTGCAGGCCGGGGGAGCACATGAAGATATTGAAGAGCAGGATCAAGAATAATGCCAAGAAAAAGAAGAAATAGCGGAGGGGGGAGGGGGGGATCATGAGGCTAAAGGGAAGGGGGTTCTTGAAAATTTTATGGGCTACTTGAACAATAATGGGGGGTATCTCGAGAAAAGGGTGGGGGGAGTATCTCGAAAAATGGAGGGCGGTGTCATCATCATCATCATCACCAGCCCTTTAATGTCCCCACTGCTGGGGCACGGGCCTTCCCTGTGGATGGAAGAATATAGGGAGTTTGGGCCATAACCCACCACGCTGGCCCTGTGCGGGTTGGTGGATATTAACGACTGAAGATCTAGCCGGGACCACCGGCTTAACGTGCCTTCCGAAGCACGGAGGAACTCGAGATAATAAATTTTTGGTCACCCATCCACTGACCGGCCCTAGCGAACATTGCTTAGTTTTCGCAATCCCAGGCCAAGCGCGCTGTGCCACTGCGCTAGCGAGCTCCTCAGCTCGGGGCGGTGTGCAGAATGAAGTTCCCCGATCGTTCAGGAGCAAGCTCGATCACATGTGGGAAGTACACGGTGTGGAGCCAGAATGTCGACTGTGCCGTGTGCGGGAAGCCATTCAGGAAACTATTAGATTATGTGACCAAGCACCTGCGCGACGTCCACGGCTGTAGGCCGGGCGAGCACATGCAGATATTAAAGGGCAGGATCAAGAAGAATGCCGAGAAGAAGAAGAAATAGTAAAGGGTGAGGTTCCTAATAATGGGGGGGGGGGGCTTGAAAATTTTATGAGAGACCAGTAGGCCTGGCCTATTCCCTAACTTTTTTGACAGTTGAAAGTGATTATCACCGAACTATTTACTAATACATTGTTGAATCACAGGACAAGTGTCACAATAGCATTATAGTAAAGTAGTAATGGATACGTAAATAGTTCGGTGATCATCACTTTCGACTGTCAAAAAAAGTTAGCGAATAGACTTACTGAATAATAATGGGGGTCGGGGATCTCGAGAAAAATTGGGGGGAAGATCATGAAATTAAAGGGGGGTAACATTTTATGGGAGACTTGAACAATAATGAGGGGGGACATGAGATTAAAGGGGGGAGTATGGGGGGGGGGTACTTGAAAATTTTATGGGAGACTTGAACAATAATGAATAGTAAATAAATCATTGTGGTCATCATCTCTTTGCCCCCACTGCTTCGACCAGTAGGCCTATTCCCTAACTTCTTTTGACAGTTGAAAGTGATGATCACCGAACTATTTACTAATACATTGCTGTTATCACAGGACAAGTGTCACAATAGCATTATAGTAAAGTAGTAATGGATAAGTAAATAGTTCAGTGATCATCACTTTCAACTGTCAAAAAATGTTAGGGAATAGGCCTACAGGCCTTCCCTTTATATGGAGGAGTCTACATGCATTGGCAACTTCTGTAATTGTGCATAAATATTGTTTCCTCAAATACATACGTAAATCAACTTATTTAATAGCGAGCGGGCCCATTATCATAATTATACCGGCCACCTAAATAGTATTGTCGCCTTGTAAGTCACCCGCGGGAGATACGGGGATTGTGACTCTGTCTTCACCATACAGCATCAGCTCAAACTGACAGGAAAAAAAATCAAATTGCATGTATTTTATTATGGTTCCCGATTTATTTATAGCCCACAAATGTTTGCATTACCACGTGCACTCAAAACTTGTTAGAGATTAAGTTAGAAATGTAAGAATACACCACTCGTAGGTACATCTGGGACAATTCCCAGTAATCCAGCCACAGTGTAACTATAGCGGAACTATTGGGAATAAACCTCAATCGCCTATATTGTTATGTAGAATATAAAATGACTATTGTAATGAATTAATTATGTTTTGAAGATTATACTACACGTATTGAATTGTATTCGATACGGTTTTTATGTATTTGTGCATATGATTGGTATACAGGATGTTGATAATAAGGTCATTTTTTTAATAAAATATAAAATCTTGAGAAATTTTTAGTTTTATTTAGCAACTACGTCCCGTCAGGTACAAGGCCAGAAGTCTACCATTTATACAAATATTATAAAGCTGGAAAGTTTGTTCAAGCGCTTTGTATAGTCCATTTGAAGATTACCATCACGAACGAATAGTAGCTGAGCACCAATGAAAAATGTAAAGGCAAAAAAAATTCTACACCACGCCGCTTGCATAGCTAGTTGGTAGGATATCCTTAGTCCGACAACTTCGTGCGCGAATATCCTGCGGTATGCGACGGGGCACTCTCTTATATGCCAGCCAGCGATGCGGGGAGTGAAAACTCGTCCCTCCCCGCATCACCATGTCGGACTATAGCGACTATATCGAATTAAGAGTCAATTTGAAACTTACCATTGGAAATTCACTTTAATCTCCATTACTAATGCTAGAAACACATTTTTAAACCACGAAGCGGCCCGATGTGTGCTAGTCGAATCAAATGTATTAGTTTTCTATGACCAGTGGAGTCACGTCGCGTTTCAAAAATGTGTCGGGGGGGTCATTTTGCACATACAGCTCACGAACCAATCAGCGTTGGTCATTTCAAGGAATAGGGATGATGACACTACCAACAAAGAATCACTGAAATGATTTCTAATATTAATTTAGGATATGGAGATTCGATAAAAATCACTTGTTCTTGATTGATATTTTAGTAAAAATAAAAATTTAGCAGTATAGCGGATATTTGGTCAAGCGCGGCGTGACGTAACTACTATAGAAACTGTCATGTTTTACGCTATCGTGACGTCACAGACGCATTGTTGTTTTGGCGGAAATTTTAATTTACATTATCCAAAACATGTTTTTTCTATCAAAATCTGAAAGTAGACACGTAGAACGTTGCTTTTTAAAATTATATGCCAATTCGCGTGTCTGCTTTTTAACTCTGAAGGAATATATCAATACTCGAAAAGGGCAACTCGACAAAGTTGTGAAGTTGAAATCATAAAGGACCTAATGTACCTTTTTAACTCTTGAAAACACCCTATTTTATTTTATTGTCGTGTTAGCATGGGACTTGGACCAAATCTCTCTCCACCACTTGCCAGTTTTGTCAGTTACAGAAACACACACAGTTTGTGTGAGTTACAGAAACACATAATCATTTCCCCGAGGTGATTTTGTCCACGTCCCGTGCCACGGGGACTGACAAAGGTACCGTGGGGAACCAGTAAATTGAAACGCACATCTGCTTATATAAACTTTATTTAGTCAATCACTTGGTCGGTTTGCTGACTTTCTTGGGCTTAGTGACTTTTCCTGCCGCCTTTTTCTTCGGTGGAGGAGGGGCGGTTTTCTTGGCTACTGGCTTCTTAGGCTTCTTGGCCGCAGCTGCTTTGATAGCCTTGCCTCGCCTAGCTCGTAGTTTCTCCGCTCGCACTGCGGGATCAGAGTCGGGCAGTTTGATCTGAAAAGCAAACAAGACATCAACAAGGGCTCACCTAGATTTGCTATGTAATATGCTCGTCTGATAAAATTCAGTAGTTGTCAACGTGATATGGGTAATCATTGTGTGTCATAACCCAATGCTCTGAAAGAGAGTATCATCATTATCAAGAGTCAAAAAACTTCAGAAGTCTAAACCATTAACTTGCTCGTCGACATAAAGCTCATTTTTTTTAAATATTTTCGAGTCGCGCGATGACTGCCTCCCGTAGGCTATTGCAATTTTAAGTCGTAATGCTTATTTTGAAATCTCCCCATCAGCACTGCGTACACGCAGCCAACGTTCAGTACACGAAAATAAGCTTTAAATGAATAGCCATAGTAAAGAAAACTGTATCAACGCACCCCAAGTCGCACGAGACTGTGTACAATTTGTATGCAAACAAAATACTTACACCACGTTTCTCGGCAAGCGCCAGCGCTCTAACGTTGTTTTTCCTCTGCTGTTCGAGAACAGCCTTCCTTCTCAGCACAGCGGAGTACGGGTTGAGCCTCAACATCGCCTTGGTGTTGGTCAGCGGGTTGAGCTTGCGCGTCGCGCGAACTACGCGCTTGCTGTTAAGAGAATAAGGACTGTTTTAGAATGCTCAATTTTTGGAGGATATGTAGCCAAGGTTTTACAGGTATGGTCAGTTATTTGTCAACGTGATGGGTAATCATTGTATTTCATAACCCAATGCTCTGTAAGAGAATTTCATCATAGAATAATATACCTCCCAACTGCAATAGTTGCCAAATGGATTAGTGTCTAAAAACTCATCATTGTAAAGCACTTAAGAGATAACAAGTAATTTTTCACAGTTCTAGTCATAGACACATTTTAACTTATAATCAGTTCATTCAAATTCTGTATTCAATTTGGCTTAATTATACAGGCTGTAACAAAAAGGTGCAGTGAAATTTAAAAAGAGATTGTTCAGGTTATCAAACTTGGACAACTTTCACTATGAAACCAACAGATCAAAATGTAAAAAAACTCATTAAAACTGATGTCAGCTGTTTTTATGTATGTGAAAGTTATTGTTTTTTGTTGAGACTTCTATTTTGGTCACATAGCAAAATTTGTTCAGTTGGATAGCCTGAATTAACTCTTCAAATATAACTAACACCTTTGTTAAACCTAGTCCGCCTTATTATAAAACATGGACTAAAGTTAGTCATAGTTTAAAACTGATGCTGTCACTTTTATTTGCTGAATGAAAGACAGACTTAGCATTAATGTTAAACCATGATTAACTTTAGTCCATGTTTTATAATAAGGAGGAGCATGTACTAAGAAAATAAATTGGCAGTCAACATACTTGGGCGCGCGTAGCACCTTGCGGATCTCCTCAGACTTGAGCAGCCTGCTGAGGTCGGTGTTGGCCATCTTGGGCTGTGGCAGGTTGAAGTTCTTCTTTTCCTTTGATGGCGTCTTCCATGACCCGAACAGAGCGTCTGATGGGGTGAGAACACGAGGGTTATTGAAGGTAGTTTATAAATATACAAAACAATTATTTTTTCCACAGTATTCAGTAAGCAATGTTCTCCAAGGTCAGACCTCGGATGATGATCAAAACAGCAGGCATGTACGAGAGACATGAGGTGTAAGAAGTGGCGACAGGTTATCGTAGCAGGGTGATCTCCACTTGAAAAACAAGCAAAATGTGTACTATAGTAATAATAACATTAATAAATCGCGACTATTCATCCGCACGTAGGCAGAGGTGAATGAAACCCACATAATAATAATATTAAAAATACAAATGTGCAAAGAAACCATATTGTATTGGAATCTGCCCAGAGGGCCTAGCCAAGTGGCTTTTCTATTCTAACACATAGAATACAAAAGTATGAAACTGATGTTTTGTTTTCTCTGTAATACATCAGTCTCATACATTTGTTTTCTATGCGTTCAAATAGATTTAGCCACTTGGCTAGGGCCACAGATTGCAGAGAACGCAGGTTCGATACCCTCCCCCATCAAGGACTATTTTTTCGAACTTTCAAATAAAATGTAAATGTGCTCCTCATGTCGACACACCAGCAAGCTCTTATGCGAGCTGATGTTTCCTTTGGGACCATTTCAATATGCCCCGCGTACGTAACCCGCAACTGTATGGTACAGTGCAAGTAAGGCTTACTTGGGGACTCATTCACTCATTTTCTGTTGTCATTGCACAAAGTGGCTATTGTTGTGAGCTTTGTATATTTCTGCAATTGTACCATGATACTACTCTAGCCACCAACAACTGTAATACCATAGATTGAAACTTAAGCTTTGGCTTTAGCCTTGAGTGGTTGTAATTGAGTGATTGGAATGTGGTCATTCAAATCACTCTCTCCGTTCATCTGTCTATCTACATGGCCATTTTCATCTCTATACATTAATTAATTCACTGTCACCTTCCCAATGTGATGAATAATGTGAATCAAAAGGACGTGTCACCAATACAGATAGGTACTGGGAGCTAACAAATAGAATGAAACTGATGTATTACAAAGACAACAACATGGCTACTATTGTGTCCATTGCAAGAGAAGTTGTCAAAAATTCACAATAATTGTATTCTATTCGTTCAAATAGAACACTTGTCTAGATGGGCTGGGCAGGAAGAAGAAGTAAATAAGAAATTGCAGATGCATGACTCACCGAGCCTGTCAAACGCAGACTGGGTCCAGATGATGAACCGTCCCACGTGTCCACCGGGCGCCAGCTTCAGCAAGTTCAGCTTGTCAACGTTGAGCATCTCCACGCCGGGAATGTTGCGGAAGGCGCGGGTCAAGCCCTGGACGGAGGGAACAATCATACATTAAAATTTAATGTTATATTTATTGTAATTTAAAAACATTATTTAATGATTAAATAATGTTTTTTAGGTTGATGAGACTTTTATGTGGCATGTCGTGACGGCAGAGAAGAATACAATTGTCACCACCCTTATCTTATCTCTCTCGTGGTGTCGTACAAGGCGTTTAAGGGTAAAGACAGCAATGAGTAATGGACAGCAGCATTCCACTCATACCATCTATCAATATACTGCGATTTATGAGCCCGATATATGGCAATAGGCTCGCCACCTATTACGTGGTACCTAACTTCACCTCTTACACCTGTCTACCCCTTCGGATATAAACGTGATTTATGTATGTATGTAGACTTTTATACACTTCCTATTTAACGATTTCTGCACACACCTGTATACAGAGAACTTTAATGGATTGACGAAAGATAGGTTTTGGTATCTGAATTAATTATTTCACAGGTTATGGAAAAGGAAATGTTATGAATTTGGCAAATTCGAGTCATGAGGTTTTGGGGGATGCGAATGCACCATTATAAAATGGGACATATACCCCTATTCTCCCTTGGACGCACGTGCGTTTACGATATTTATCTTCTTGGCGATTTACGAATGTGTTTATTTATTGTAATCAAGACAGATATGAATAAACGAATTTTAGCTTCTATGAATTGCGTTTCAAGTAAGATAATTTTGATAGGTTTGAATGATAATATAAAAAAACTAATCAATTAATAAATTGTGCTCCACATGTCGACACACCAGTAGACGTGTAATCAAAGCTGATGTTTCCTTTGGGAGAGTCACTCTGCCCTCAAATATGTAACGGAACACATACAAAATGTGAACAGCAAGGCTTATTGAGGGCATCATATTAAGCAGAACAATTAGTTAATTATAAATTCCTCAAATGGGTAAGCAACATAGTTAGCAAAACATGGATGTTATAACACATCAGTCTACCCCTCGGGGATAAATAGGCTAAATGTATGTCATCTAGTTTGTCAAAGACACAAATTGCAATATTTCTATTTTTCAGTATTTTAATGTTAACTTTAACGATTTTTTAGGAAAGCCCTGGCAACATTAGCTCAATTTTGGATTATGACCTATAAGAATTCATCATCATCATCTTCGAAGAGGATGAGGTGTCAAAAAATGGACGTACTGCGTTTAAGATGATATGAATGACTAGGGAGTGGATGTTTTTTACACGCCGATCACAAATAACCTGGGAACAGGTCAGGGGAATGATAATGGTGTCTTAACAAGTATATTGTCATTGTCAACCCATAATCTGCTATGTGCAAAAAGTATCATCATCATCACCAGCCCTTTAATGTCCCCACTGCTGGGGCACAGGCCTTCCCTATGGATGGAAGAATATAGGGAGATTGGGCCATACCCCACCACGCTGGCCCAGTGCGGGTTGGTGGGTGCTAACGACTGCAGATGCAGCCGGGACCAACGGCTTAACGTGCCTTCCGAAGCACGGAGGAACTCAAGATTATAAATTTTTGGTCACCCATCCAATGACCGGCCTTAGCGAAATTGCTTAGTTTACGCAATCGCAGGCCAAGCGCGCTGTGCCACTACGCTAGCGAGCTCCATATTTATTAAGAGGTCGTAGTACGACAAATATTGCTCATAAGCACATAGCAGTTTTTCGATACGATAGACAGGGGCAGTGAACTACCCGCTAAGGTCAAAATGTTAGAATCTTTAAAAAGTGCACATGGCAGATATTGATTTCACAACGGCGATATGTGCATATAGAACCCCAAAACCTACCTGGTCCTTGTGGTAGACAATGAGTGGCCCTTTGCGCTGGATGCGTCTGCGGTTGCGCATCTTACCCTTGCCGGCGCGGAGGCGCTGCGATTTGTATACCTGTAGGCGAAACAAGTTTCCATTAAAATATATACCTACACTGCATCACTTCTACAAATAGAAGGCGGCGTTGCGAAGGTAAGGTATACAGTGCAGGCGATATCTGCAGTCACACAGATATATTTTTAAATTTGATGTTTTTATGTTACGTTGCTAGGATACCATGGTACTTGCGCCGTATCCGTATCCTTACCTTCGCCTCGGCACCTTCTGTTTGCGTTGCGCCATATAATGCAAATTTATCTGTGCTCAGAAAAAAATTACTAGGTTTTTCTAAACTTTCATTATCCACATGAGAATTCAGGAGTTCCCCCATCTATTAATATTGCTCCAATATGATTAAGTCATATTATACAATGACATATTGTCACAGTATTATATAATACGTCAATGTCATATTATGCAATACTATCAAATATTTCCAATCAACTATCAACCTCAATTTGACAGTACTAAAGTACAGAGTCCATTGA
Source organism: Cataclysta lemnata (assembly GCA_963931975.1). Taxonomy (NCBI): domain Eukaryota; kingdom Metazoa; phylum Arthropoda; class Insecta; order Lepidoptera; family Crambidae; genus Cataclysta; species Cataclysta lemnata. The sequence goes on from OZ008359.1 coordinate 6,886,983, forward strand.
GATAATTTAATATTTATTGTAATTGAATGGACATAGCAATTAATAATGCAGAAACACAGCCATTGAACATGCCGAAGACCAAACAACTAATGTACAAAAAGGTTTTTTTGTTCTCCAGAGTCTATATCGGTTGGTTCTTTCTCAAACCCACAGATTGTTGTCTTAGGAAATATTATATAGTCCCAAATTTACTCGACAATGAATTTGAATGGCGAGTTTAAGTTAGGACACCCCACATAATAGATTGTTTGAACTTTTTATTCAGAATTTAGAGTGCTATGTTAACATAAGTGTCTCCTCTCACCTTGAGCACATCAGACCAAGCCTTGATACGCCTCAAGAAGATAACGGCTTGCTTAGTCTTGCTGATCTCTTGCACCTTGTCGGACACAACCAGTGGGATCTCGGGCACCTTATCAATGACATGACCTGGTAACAGACATGAGATATACAGGGTTAGTTTTAAAACATCAAAAACCTCCCATGGCTAGATAGCTAACATCATAAACAACGTTTGTTTTATGAGTTTTAATATAACGCAATACATACATACGTAAATCACGCAGAGGTGAACTAGCACCCACGTTTCGCCCACTATCTATTGCCATTTATCGGGCACAAAAATCGCAGTATATTGCTAGGTGGTATAAGAGAAACGCAATACTATTCGATTTTAATTTTAACATTATATAAATGTAAGAAAAATTTGTACAAAGATTTTGGTGGTTAGAAAAAGAAATCTTTGTACAAATTTTTCTAACATTTATATAATTTTAAAATTAAAATCGAATAGTTTATGAAAGCAAACCCAAGCTTAACCGAACGCACGGTATTTGTTAAAGTATTTGCTTTGGAAAGTTTGAAATTTATTTCTACATTGCGAGGGTACCCGTTGGCTTACAACGTGAAGTGTAAAGTTAATTAGTGTCTTGGGTGGCCGAGCGGTCAGGCACCTGCCCGGATAGCAGCGGACGCGGGTTCGATTCCCGCCTCAAGATCATAATTATTCGAAATTCTTTTTATAACCACCAAAATCTTTTTTAATGTACTTTCGTGACATTAGAAATAGAAAAATAGAAATAGAAAAATATTTATTGTTCCCAAAAATATAATTGACATTGATATGTCTATATTTCATTCCTAAACGAAAGGACGACGTTACGCCAGGCCCGCGCGATGCCTGTAACTAAATAACCCTGTATAAATTGTGACACTCCAGATGAGGAATTTATAAAGGTTCAAAACAGAAACTGTGCTCCACATGTCGACACACCAGCAGACGTGTAATCCAAGCTGATGTTTCCTTTGGGAGAGTCACTCTGCCCTCAAATATGTAACGGAACACATACAGAATGTGAACAGTAAGGCTTATAAGGGCAACATAATAGGAAGAATGATTAACTAATAAACGGCAATAATAAAAGTTGAGATGCTGATGTGTAATAAATGTAATATTAAGCAGCAGTAAAGGCTTTAGAATTTAACTACTAGAGAATTAAGAAATTTAAGTTAAATATCTACTAAGCATATTTTTTGATTGCAAATTTAATGCAAAGAGGCTTATTAAAATTTATTTAAGCATGACTTCTGAAGCATGCTTCCCTGAAGAGTTTGATTCGGAAACTTGGGCCATGACAGCAGAGAACAATACAATTGTCACCACCTGCGCTGGTATCATACAATGGTAAAGATCGCGATGAGTCATGGTGAGCAGCATTCCTCCTACAACACCAATACAGAAACGCTACTCGAGTCCTGTGGCTGTACCATGAAGTATTAGTGCGATCCAAACGCGGGTGACAAAACGGGACGTCGCTCTCTCTTCGGCTTATAGCGTTGTCTCACTTTAACAATGGGAATTGAGTCGCGTTTAGAGTTGGTGGCAAGACCCCTGCCTATTTAAGTATTGTCAAAATTCACGTTTTTCCATAGAAATTCTGATAGCTATTGTCCACTTAACATTTTGAGCAAAGCTCAAAATTTGAGTAGCGTTAGGTTTACAGCGGGCCACCAAACCACCCACAACTGCATACCTGCTTTGGGTATGCAGCAGGTGGTTTTTCCTCCACCATTACTAGTCGAGTGCAATCAAAAAATAAACTATCGAAACCGCTCACCCCTGGCTTGCACTAGGGCCGGCACGCCGGCGGCCGCCAACGCTGCCGCCACGGCGGCGCGGCGCTGGCGGAGGTTCACGCGACGGTGCCAACGGCGCCACGGCTTGGTCGGTGCGAACATGCGCCCACCGCGGCACATGTTACCGAACGCACCCTGGCCGGACCTGCGTAGATAACAAATGCGTTTATTCCCCCCACATCAAAAAAAAACGTAACTAACACAGAATAAGATTAACAAACAAAATGAAGAAAAAAATATTTGTGCGGCACATGTTACCAAACGCACCCTGGCCGGACCTGCGTAGATAGTAAATTGCCTTTATTTCCCCTAATCAAAGAAAAAATAACTAACATAATAAGATTAACAAACAAGAAGAAAAAAAATCATTTGTAACTCTTCACTTCATCATCACCAGCCCTTTAATGTCCCCACTGCTGGGGCACGGGCCTTCCCTATGGATGGAAGAATATAGGGATATTGGGCCATACATAACCCACCACGCTGGCCCAGTGCGGGTTGGTGGGTATTAACGTTTGCAGATGCATCCGGGACCAACGGCTTAACGTGCCGTCCGAGGCACGGAGGAACTCGAGTTAATACATTTTTGGTCACCTTTCCAATGGCCGGCCTTAGCGACATTGCTTAGTTTATGCAATCGCAGGCCGCGCTCCTCAACTCTAACTTACTGCTAAGAAATAAAAGGCTATTTTATTTTATTTATTTATTCACACATAGGGACAATTATCCGACTTTTTTCCGACTATTTGATCATGTAGAAAGGAGTGACCAGAAGGATTTATAGGTCGTAAGTGAATAGAGAAACACAATTAGACCTAGTTCTTTGTTATGTAATTAGAATAAACTTGTAGTAGGAACCTTGCACCCGTACTCGCTACAAAGCGAGCCCAGAACGCCATGCGCCTTCATTAATGTAGCACTAGTTTCGCAGTAACACAAAGCAACAAGTGTTATCACTCCATGTGGACATATAGTGCATTCTTTGTACTTCAAAACAAACATATATACATAAATTACACCCAATTGTCTCGAATCGAAGTGGTTAGGCAGAGCTAAATTAACAACAATCATATGTTGGCACATTTCGCATTATGTTAGGTCCCATGTATGCGAACCTGTTTCATGCACGTGAATCGCAGTATACTGCAAAGTGGTATAAGAGGAACGCGTAGCAGCGTAACTAATCCTTCATTTCTTGAATACACTATTTATTTTGAAAAAAGTTTACAAAAGTTCTATAAACTTTTCCATCATTTTTTTCCGATGACAATAAATCGAATAACAGACAGTTTCAGGTACTCTGAAGTACCATTAACCGTACACAAATGGAATGACCGATCTTATTTTAAAATCTGGCTTACACGGTAAACTCACCTGTGGGTGCCACCACCACGTACACGAGGAATACGGGCCACAGCACGACCAGTGCCCCATGACTCGGCACTAGTTTGATGGCCTGGTGAAATACAAAACAAACATTTTTCAGCAAACCAAAGATACTTAGTCTATACAATACATACTATATCAGGAGGTACTAGTCCTACCTTACTATAGTTTGTTCACTGTAAGAAGATACGCATGACTGCTGTCATATTCATACATATTATATCTATCCCTTTCACACATATCCTCTTTTTTTATCTGCTGCCTGCTGTCACAAAACCATCCTAGTTAAAAAAGTACTATTACAAAATATCTACTAGTTACAAACTTTTTTAAGCTATATTTATGAAATAAAATGTGATTGTGTGTCTGAACAATAAAAACTTCAATATGAATGGAAAAATTACCATACTGGTAATGCATAAACTCTAATTAGTTCCTACACATCATTATATAGTTAATAAATATAACGTTTTATAGTATTGACATGTTAAATTGATAATGTCAATATCAGATGTCAATCCGTTTTAGGCATGAACACAGTGACTTCATTCCTGTATAACTTAGTAAATGCTTGTAGTAGGTACCTTGCACCCGTACTCACTATAAAGCAAGCCCAGAACGCCATGTGCCTCCATTACTCTTGCACTTGATCGCAGTAACACAAAGCAATATTTACCATCACTCCATGTGGACATTAAGTGCATTTTTATTACCTATACTATACAGGGTTCTTTGGTAAAGTGTCCACAATTAATTACATATCATTAAAAAATGGCATACATGCATACTTCATATCTTTGAAAATAACATCTTCCTTTGCAGAATAACCTAATCAAATGTTATTTAAAAAAATTATATCTAATTAGATACAGAAAAATCATAAACAATTATATTGATGTACAATATTAATGATTATTACAATGATTATGTAATATTGATAGACATTGGTGTACTCACCAGCCTCTTTGCTCACACAGTACGGCTGACGAGCATTCTTGGACATGGAGACATGCACATCATTGACAAGATCAGGCCGGATGGGGGCCTTGAACACGAAGGGCAACGGCAGGGCTGCATCTTTCACCACTTCGCTCTTCTCTGAATACACCGACACTAAAGGTCGGGATACTGATAAACTCTGTAATATATTAAAACAAAAATTTAATCATCTGAATACAAGCACGATATTATCGGGTGAGGTTGTATTAAGTACAATTAACAAATTGATCGTTAGTAAACACTTGGAAGCGATAAAATTCAAATTTCATTTAAACAAACATGTTTTGCATTGTAAGTACTGTGCATTTTATACAAAAATAAAAATTAGTGACAGCTGTACTTAAAAAAATTGATAATAACTTTAAGCCAACTAAAGTAGGTCCTGTTATAGTATTTTATACATCCAAAATATATTAGTAGCACAAATAAAATACTAGAAAGTTTGGATTCCTCTGATGGGAAGGTGATTGGGATAATTCCAATTTAAAAACATATAAAAATAACATGTAATGTATTCCACACGTCGACACAATTCCAAGATAAAATGCTCGGAAATGTTTCCTAAGGGAAGCATCATTATACCCCGAAATGTACCAGAGAAAACATTTAGGCTTAAACTGGAAGAGTTAGGGGCAAAATCCAATCTATCCAATCATAGACGGTTTCTTGGATGTTTATGTAGTTATTCTATCAAGAATACGGTCCTATAATCGGAAAATATCACGATTGTAACAAAGTTCTAACAAAACACTACATAAACTATGGACAAAATAACTCAACCTAACCTATAAAGAGATGTAACAGTTTTAAACGCGATGACACAGATAATTCGAGGAAATAAATGCATATAACTGAATAATTAAACTAATTTAAGCTTCAGAAAGCAGATTTAAGGGGAAATATAGAATTAAACAACATTTTTATCATGACACAACGAGGCATCTACGGTTTTGAACACCGAAATATTTATCATTGCTTCTCACTTGATATAGGAGTAAAATACGTTTAATAAGTCGGAAAAAGAGCACTGAGGAGCGGATTCCATAAATCTTTCAATAAATCACTGAAAGAATCACATATTTCTAGAAAATGGAACCAAACACGTGGAGTCGCCAGTTCCGTCACCGTGAATATACAAATTTGTTAAACACACTTGCACTACGATTGACTCTATCACTAGGTAACAAAACATACATTTTTAGAAATTAAACTTACCATTTCGCTTTATTAGCGAGGAATTTCCTCCAAAAAAACACTATATGCGGCGGTAAAGACCATCCGCCATGCCACGGAGGTGTGAAAAGAACGGAAATGGATCAAGGAAATTTGACAGTAGTAACCGACAGTTGCAAGTCTAAAAAAAATATATTTCTTAAAACTTTTTAGTTAAATTCAATTCTAGTAATAAAAAACGATTTTATTAGGTACTTTAACTTAAATATTATTGAAACTGATGAAAAAATTTTAATTACCTACGTATTTTAATTAATTTACTTTTATAATACAAGCTAAAAATAAAATTGTAATTTGGTTAGGTATCATGCATGGCGTCTTTATATTCATAGAGTATAAAATATATAAAGCATTACTTTTTAATTAATAAGGAGATGGAATCGATGTCATACTGGCTAACTTTTATATCATAAGCTGTGTAGAATTATAATAACAGTTTTCATTTGCGTTTATGTAAAGAGATTACTATGTTTATGTAAAGAGAAAGACGTCATTTTGAAAGCAATTTTTCAAAGTCTTTTCTGCTTTTCTCATTATTGTTGTTTAGATATTAATGTATATTCATTAATTATTACGAATGCATACAAGTACGGAAAGTTTATTTTATATAATTACAGCGCAGCATTTATGGATCAACAGAATGCGCAGTGTAGTCATAATGTTAAAGAAACAGAAATACTGCTGCAGCATGATTGCAAAGACAAATCTGAATCAGTTATATCTATAGAAATGACCACTAATCTACACAGTGATTTCGACAATGAGTCCTTAAATATTCCCCCCCCTAAGTGTTTTACATTTGGATCCTCCTATTTTTACGGAAACAACGATAAAATTGCTTTAAGCCCAAAAACCAATTGTTCTGTACCTCTGACAATCATTAGCAGGCAACCGTCAGTCGTTGTAGCCCACCAGCCCCAAATGCCTTCAAATTTACCTTCCCCAGTTTCATTAGTCCCTGGGCATGTTCAACCGCAATCTTTATTGCAACAAGCCCTCGAGAAGCTGCACGAAAATTCTCATAGTACCAGAATAACGAACCATTTTAGAAATATCCACATAGTTGCAGACCAGACGGGAAGATATAAAATAGTGGACAGGACTGAAATTCCTCCACCAGATTCCCCTGACAGTGCACCACCGTCTTACTCGTTTGTTTTGAGGCAAATGGCCATACGGAGAAGACCTAGGATTGTTGGTACATTTATACCGTCTCCTTCTTTCATTCAGCATACGCCTCCGCCCAACTACACTGCAGCATTTGACATTTACGTAGACAGTCCTATGCCGCCTACTCCTAGGGTGTATAGCTTCGGCTTTGCATCAGTGCCGGCCGTCTGTCCAAACTGTGGACACACAGGCATGACCGAGATCACTAGTAAAGTGACTTTATGTACTCATTTGTGTGCTGTAATATTATGTGTCTTATTTTGCTGGGTATGTGCGCCACTACCTTATATTTTGAGGTCCTGTAAAGACGTCTATCATTACTGTAGAAACTGCAGACATTTATTGGGAATTTATTGCCCCACCAACCCAGAAAATACATTTAACTGAACTAAACAGGAAAAGAAAACAATATGTGTTGCGATTTTGCTCGTTTAATCTTCTTGTAAATAAAGTGTACACGTTTCAACGCTTGTGTTAAGTCATTCTTATAACGCAAAACATTTCTCAAGACCAATTTAAGAAGTAAAGGAAAATAGAAGGAAATCTTAATTAAAAATATTCATGTGGTAGCGCCTAAGGAATGCCAGCATAATAATACATACATAAATCACGCCCATATCCCCGAAGGGGTAGTCAGAGGTGAACTGGCACCCGCGCCAATTATGTTAAGTCCCATGTAATAGGTGGCGAGCCTATTGCCATTTATCGGGCACAAAAGTCGCAGTACATTGCCATGACGGTGGTATAAGAGGAACGCTGCTGCCCATTCCTCATCACTGATTTATCCTTAGTCGCCTTGTACGACACCCACGGGAAAGATTTAGGATGGTGACAATTGTATTCTACTCTGCCGTCACCACACGGCCAAGCATAATAATAATTGAAGTCAAAAAAAAACTTGAGATAAAAAAAACTTGATAGAGAAGGGCGAACACACCAACACATGGTGTGTTCGCTCTCTATTTATTAGGAAGTAAAATAACATTTTCCGAGAGGAATGCCCAATAAAACCAATGCGAATAAGGATAAGTGCATGATTATGTTTGTTTTCTTTTATTCTATTCTATTGATTGAAATATTTGTAGATTATTCTTTATTCTAATAACTATGTAACTACAATATTTTTAAGATGTCATAGACAAAACGACAAGCTTTGGAACCATTAAATAATTAAGATAATCACAATAAATGATCAGATTGAATGATAATTATGTTAACTTTACTATTAAATGACTTTGCTTATATATTTGCATTGTTGTAATATTGATAGCGCTAATAATTTAAAGACGATGTTGTTCTTGATCTAGGTTCGAAGTTCGGAAAAAAACTTTTGACAAGACATGATTTTTCGTTATAAATTCATTCTAGTTGTATTAAGTTTTCTATGCAGATTATTGACATTTAATACTAATAATATATTTTTTTTAAGGAATCTTTAAATATAAAATTGGTCAAAGTTTAACACGTGATATTTATTTATATACTGTGTAACTTTATAAAAGTATTTTTATTATTTTTGAATAATTTATTTTAGTGAACGCAGCCGCTGTCAATGAAAAAAGCGCCACCTGCCGGTAAATGTCTGCCATGTAAAATTAGAAGTCACAGCCTTCCGCAAGTTCCGTGTGTGTTGCGGAAAAATCCCTTTTTGGGCGTCCGACCACATGTGAGAATAGTGAACAAAATATTGTTCTATACTGATTTTTTGTTCAGGAAAGCCTATTTGGAAGTGAATTGTATTAGTTGTCGACAGATATAGTGTGAACGGAACGTTTGATATCCCCGAAAACTTGGATTTGGACGACGGAAGTGATTTTTTGTCGATGTAAATACGGTCTATCCAGGGTCAGTCCGGTGTGCCCCCAGAAGTCCGCGCATATTTTTCGGCTGTGGACTATTACGTCGCCGCAAAACATCTTGTGCGTCGTTTTCTGTGCGTTCGACCTTCGTCCAGTCGTTGGGTCACAAGAGTGCGTGCGTTTTTCAAATTCGTTGGTTAGCTCGGCAGCATGCCGTCGTGTTGAAGACCATGGCGGCGCGCTCGTGATCCTCGGTCGGCGCGGAGCGCGCGCCCGGTCTTACATAACGAAGGTAGCGGCGGCGGCATGGCCGCTCGCGTGTCGGCGGAGGCCGCAGGGCCCTCGTACGCATCGGTGCTGAACTTTAGAGGGGGTGAGAGTAACAAGGAGAACATCGAGGCAGCCCCAGAGGAGGTGGCTGACGCAGCGCCCCGGCAAGACGACGAGGAGGAAGAGGGCTTCGTGCCCGTGATAGCGCACGGGCGCCGTCCGGGCAAGGGCCGGAGGGAGCGTGAGCGCAGGGCTCCACCGCGGCCGCACAAGGCCCCGCAACCCCACAATGAGCCACAAGCCACAGGAGACCAGCAACAGCAAGCAGAAGCACAGCCCAAGAAGTTTGTTGAAGCACCAATCCCAAAGGTGAACCCTTGGCAGGTAAGTCTTCTCATAGATGTAAACAAACAACTGTCAATCTATTCATATAGTCAAGGTTAGAAGACAACTATGTATAGTTGTGTGGAGTGTATTTGACAATTAATTGCAATGATAGGTTACAATGATCACATGTTAGCTGAAGTCATTACTGCAACAATTAATTTGTGCCTATCATATAATTTCACCAATTTACTATTGGCTGCAGCTCATAGCATAAACAAAACTATTGCTAAACAATAAGCAAATTTATTGCTTCTGATTATAATACCCCATTGAAAGTAAATGCTCGCTGAAGTGTGACTAAAAAGTTTTTGTCTTATACACTCATGGCAATAGGTTTCTGTTGTTTATTTGTTTCTCTTGTATAAATTAAAAGGGTTGTTTATACAAACACCTTCTTTTAAAGTTTAGTCTATATGATATCATGTGTATATCTACTTTTAGTATAATAACTATTATAATAACTAACTAATTTATTGTGTGTATGTATGCATGTATCATTGTGTTTATGATACCTGCCTACCTATTAACTGAAACCTTGTTGGGAAGATTTAGGTATACACATACATACGTTCTATCTATTCTTGCGGAGAACCCACCAGAATCATCATCTCCTGCCCTAGTCCCAGTTTATCTAGCACAGTACCTATGTTTCCTCTTCAATTAATATCGGTCAGATGCCATTAAGAGAAACAACCACAATAATTGTAATATGTGTATTTTACTTGTATTGCATAATGCAATTCTAACAGTGATCAGCTTAGTCCCAAGATATTACAACATGCAAAATGTTTATAAATTATGAATGAGAAATAATTTTTTCACTAAATTCATTCCTGACTTGTACCTAATAATTATAAAATAGTTTTTTAATAGTTTGTCTTCAATGAATTGGCTGGCGATCCCATTGTTCTTATTAACTCTGAAGCAAAGCGAGGCTGTGTTTTTAGTTAATCCTCGTGAAAAGCGGTGTTATTTTGTTGATCTTGCTTAATGGGTTTGCTTGTAAACAATATGCAAATATTTTATACATTAAAGTAAAATAAATTGATTAGATATTTTGAAATTACAGTAAATTATAGAATTTCCAAATATTGGTTTAAAAGAACTATACTGGATATACAGTTGTAAAAACAAAGAAATACTTGTAATTTAATCCAAAATTCTGACAATAAGCACTTTTCTTATTATATCAAACATCCCATCATTATGTTTAAAAATACAATTTGGCTACAATCACTCTTTAATGTCATTCCAATGAACACCAATAGCTATAATAATAAATGAGTTAAGTTAGTTAAATAATTTAACTCATAGCTGGTGCAAGTAAGAGACCAATACTTTTGGTTTTTTAATAGTTCTTAGGTTATAACAACTTGACATGTTGATCTAGCAAGCATTCTTCAACGAGGCTATAGGAGCTAAGTAATAATCATTTAGCGCTTGTAGCTATATTTTATGATTCCATATTATGTAATCTTAAAATGAGAATTTTAATTGTTATGTTAGCTTTGTGTCACTAAGTGGGTAATTAATTGCTCAATAAACATACTTATCTAATAACAGTGGCTCAGCCAAGCTAAATTTTATATATCTGATATGACTTATTTTTTAATTTATTTATCTAATTTAAGTAATAGAAGTAAATATTTAACAAACATCAAAACTTCAAATTGTTATAATATATTAAGTTTACATTGATTAGTGTTTTCCAGCAGGTCCTATATCTGTTCAAATGGTTAAGGCTTAATGTGTCAATAGGAAATAATTATGGTGATTGGTTTCTGACTATGTTGAGTTTTTTTTATAATACAGTCTTTACCCAAATAAGCAGTCAATTGTACATAGTTACATAACATTTCCTTCTGCATTATTTATGGTGACAACAGAGTAGAATACAGATGTGACCATTCCTATTCTTATTGACTGAATCATTAAATTGTCTCTAAACATGACACTTTATGTTTACCTTTGCAGTGCCACGCACAGGTTGTTTAAATATGCTAATTTGTCAGGAAAATTAACAGAAAGGCTTGACAGTCTGATCCTGTAACATCATAAAACGTAATGCTTGTGACTTTTGTAAGGAGGGTGTGAGATAGACATTTGTGTCATAAGAAGTACTTAATGTGACAGTAATTAATTACCTATAATTATGCAATTGTTACGTGTAAACAATATGTGGACAATAGACATATTATTATCAATCAGGTCAAGCAGTCTGAGGTTAATACAACTTTGCTTTACAAAGTATAGCATATGGATTGAGTGAATTGGATATTATGTACTTTTGTACATACTAATTATGCATATTTGGGGATAAAGAGGCGAGTATGTACAATAGTATTAGTAGAAGGGGTTAAGTAGGGGTGAATTATCACCCACTTATCGCTTATTATGTCAGTTCCCTTATAATATGGGGATCCTAGAGTCATCTATATGGCTCGTAATTATTACTCATTATGTTGCTAGGTGATATCAGAGGATCAGTGAGTGACAGAGCCCTATGTGGAGGCACACCACACGATGGGTATGACCACCGCACAGTGTCTTGGGCAAGTCCTATGCATCGCCCGCCGGGGGATCGCCATCGCCACTGGAGGAGACGGCAGGAGGTAGCGGTTGTGTCGGGGCGTTTGTCCGGCGACCGGGGGGTGGGACCACGTCGGGGCTTTTGTCCGGCAACGTAGGTATGACTGCGTTGGGGCGCTTGTCCGGCAGTGTAGGTAGGATGAGGGAGCCTGCGCCCTCTAGCTCCCTCTGGGGCTGGACGAGCGCCGGTTCCGGTCGTATGGGGGCCTGTCTTAGAAAGATTCCTCTTCGGATGAAACTTCGTCAGGACTGGCGGGTTCGTTGTCCGGTGCAGTACGCTGTTGTTGGACATTGGACTGGGATAAACGGTGTACAGAATGAGCCCGAAAGGGCGGGCGCAGGTGGCTGTCCGGTGACATATCCTAACGGATGACCCCGGATGGCTGCCATAGTGTGCTTTGGCTAGATGCCCCGAGAGGATGTTTAGTTGTGTAGTGGGGGAACGCCTCTACCCCGAGTCCCACATACGTCTGTAGTTGCACCGTACTGCAGGGATGATGCGTAAAGAATGCGGTTCGCAAAAAAAAGGTGATATCAGAGGAATGCTGCAGATCATTACTCTTTGCTGGCTATACCCTCAGTTGTCACACCCGTGGGAGAGATGAGCGTAGGTAAATTATATACGTGTCTAAATACATACGTGCCATCAGGCCGAGAAGAAAACAATTGTCACCCACCACTCCTGCCTTTCTCGTGTTTGTCGTACAAGGCGACAAAGAGTTATAATAGAACAATGAATGGGCGTCAGCGCTCCTGATGCACCATCTAGCAAATAACTGAAAATAAAGTTCCAGGTGAATGACAATAGGCTCGCTCCCGATTACATGGGACCTGAAGTATGCTGGCGAAACGTGGGTCTTAAAACACCTCCGACCTCTGCCTACCTCTTAGGTGAAATAGGCGTGATTGATGCATGTTGGGATATGCCGTAGTGGACTGTATGATTTGTAGGGCTGACTTGATACACAGTAAAACACTTCTTACAGCGCACCGTTTATTGGTACTAAATTACAACTTTTTAACTTATTTTATTAAATATAAGCGTGACACAGAATTAAGTACGTGCGTTCAGGTTGGCATCAGAGGATAGAAGAGACAATGTTGCCATGAAGTAAAATTATATTTTTCAAGATATTTATGTTGCCAACAATGCATGTATGTATGTACACACACACGTCACGCCCTTCTCCCACAGTAGTAGGCAAGGCTTCTTTCCACTTTCTAAGATCCTTGCATACTTCTTTCGCTTGATCCAATGTTGTTAATGTCATCGTGCATGCCCGTCGGTTTAAGATGCCCTTGGCCTGGCCCTTATAAACTTTCAAATTGATTATGAAATATCCGCCTAGGCCTTCCCCCTGTCGATACCTCCATTCACTTCCGACATATAAATGCGTTTTGGCGCTTTCCTTTCACTCATCGTTTCTAGCATCCCTTTCGCAGTACTTGTCATTACAGTAGTACAGTAGTAGTACGTAAGTACGCAGTACAGTCTTCCTGTCAAAGCTTTCTAGACTCTCCCAGAATCAAACATGGCTGGGCAGAGAGAGAAGGCGGGGTGACGAAGGAGAAGGTTGACAATGCTGTGTATGGGCACCTTAACCTACGATTGGGTGAAGGTTGACATAGCTGTGTATGGGCACCTTAACCTACAATTGGGTGAAGGTTGACAATGCTGTGTATGGGCACCTTAACCTACAATTGGGTCACAAGTCCCAAGATCTGCCCCCGACTTCCCTCTCTCCCACACTCTCTGGTCTCCATAATGTCTTTGCTTTCCGCCTCTTTTTCTATACATTCATTCCTCCCTAGCACCTTCCCGATGTAATGGATGATATGAAAAAGGGAGAGGATGGCGTCTGACCGGTATAAGTGGAAGAGGAAACATACACTATAGCTGAGGATATTTTAATGACTTTATTTTATGTTGTACCGGCGATGTGGCCGTCCGTGTGGTGACGGCAGAGTAGAATACAATTGTCACCACCCCAAATCTCTCCCGTGAGTGTCGTACAAGGCGTCTAAGGATAAAACAGGGATGAGGAATGGGCAGCAGCGTTCCTCTTATACCTACCACCTAGCCATATACTGCGACTTTTGTGCCCGATAAATGGCAATAGGCTCGCCACCTATTACATGGGACCTGCCATGATTGGCGAAACGTGGGTGCTAGTTCACCTCTGCCTACCCCTTTGGGGATATAGGCGTGATTTATGTATGTATGTACCGGCGATCATTCTAAAAATACTGACGATTTCTATGCAACTTATTGAATGTTATGGCGGATCACCATAATTAAGTAAGTCATTGAAAAACTGCAAAGAATAGATATGTCAGTATTATCTTTAAATTGTGAATAAACGGGATTTATACCACGTACCTGGATTTTGTTATGATTCCGAGATGTCAGTATTATAAGAATGGAGGCTGGTAGAACATAAAATATCCTTAGACTTAGTTGATGAGTGCACTCCGCCGACCCCAGATAAACTGAGAACAGGGCATGAAGAAGAGAAATGTCAATCATCCATTTTAATTTTGTCCCATTGCCTACACAGTTAGCCAGTCGGTTTCCGGCAACGTGTAGGTTTTTTTATCACCACGTAGACAAATCTTATCGCGCTGTCACCGTTAATTGTGGTCGCGTATAAAAATATTGGACGGATAAGATTTAAACGTACGTCAGGCCAATGAAATAAATGTCTTTACGGCTTATCTTAGATTTAAAAAAAAACAATCTATGTGAGCCATCTAAACCCTCAGATGAGGCTGTTTGTGTCGGGATAAATACATAAAACACCTCATCCTCTAAGGGGTAGGTAGATTATGACTGTGGCGAGCCTATTCCCATCTGTCGGACACGCAAATCGCAGTTATTGTTAGGTGGTATAAGAGGAACGCTGCTACGCGTTACTCATCGCTGCGTTAACCCTTAGTCGCCTAGTAGGACCCCCGCAGGAGAGAGGAAATAATTCCATTCCCCTTTGTCGTCACCACAGGGCTGTTTGAAGTAACGAGTTTATAATATTTAAGATCTTATATCAACATAAGTACGCAATCAGCGGGGGGTAACGGAAATGGCGGAATCGTATCCACCAATAGCAGACAATATTAATTCGCGCCTCACGTGACTAAGACTCCTGCGCAGGTACAATTGACGTAACTTTTTTTTCGACACAAATTCATGATGCCTTTATTGACATAGCATAACCGTAATAATAAATAGATTATTTCTTGTATCTTACGACTACACAATTGATAAGAACGCACGTGGGCTATATAGTATAGTAACGAACAGAAAGAAAATATTTTCTTTTCCCGAGGAGATGTGTCCACGTCCCGTGCTACGGGGGCTGGGGTATCCAAACTATGTTATGCCTTTATCTTGGACGACTACTATATATTAAGGAGTTACGTTTACATAAGTGATGATGAAAAATCATCATCATCACCTGCCCTTCAATGACCCCACTGCTGGAAAATGGGCCATAACCCACCACGCTGGCCCAGATTGGATTGGTGGGTATGTATTAACGACTGCAGACGCAGCCGGGACCAACGGCTTACCGTCCCTCCCGTAGCACGGAGGGAATCGAGATAATTATTCAATGACCGGCCTTGGCGAACATTGTTTAGGTTAAGCAATCTTATTCTTATTTTTGGTTTATGGTGTCTGTTCTGTATATTTCGCCAGTCTCCAGCTTTTTGCTTAGTTCAATGTTGTCACTTTGACTCGGTTTAGCCGCTGAGTGTGTATCGTGAAAGTATAAGAGGATATTGTAGTAGAATCTTTGGATTTCAGGTTAAATATGTTGATTTATCTAGAAAAGACGGACACAATACACAGACCGAGTCCATTACAAGATGAGGGATAAATCGAAAGAAGTATGTTAAGACGGGATTCCTCCAGTGTGCTGAGCTGTACGGTAAGGCGCATTTGCTGTCTTTCGCTGTGCCTCACAGTTAAGCACACTGGTGGAATCTCGCCTTAAGGATCGTAGCAAGTGGTGAGAAGTGTTCTCTGCCTACCTCTGCGTGAGAAAGTCGTGATGTATGGGTGTGGGTGTGTGTGTGTAAATGAATGAATGTAGTTGTGGCCACGTTTGCTGCTGTCGTCTTTTGTTCCAGTTGCCATAGAGATCTTAATGAGACGCACAAAGTTAATTACTGATAATTATAATTGGCTTCTAGTCTACTACGCAACATGTGTCGCCTATGAATGTAATGTGTGGCAGACATTTTTGCGATTGAGAACATGTGTCTTTGGGTTAGTGTGGTTCGATTATCAACCTAAAAGCCGTCCTCGTGAACAATTCGGCCAAGACGGAGAGGGATAACTATAAATATGACTTCTTAGCGAGGGGAAACAAGACAACAATAGCCTGCCCGGACGTAGTGTTTAATTATTAAACGAATTTTGAAAACAACTCTTTTGAAATTTATTGAAATAGGTAGGTTACTTCGTATATATATTTTTTTTATACTCAATGAAAGATGTCCATAAACATTCAAATTAAATATATTTTATAAATATGATAGCTAATATGATAAGATAGAATATAATAGGATATCTAATATATTAAAACATTTTATGACATCTTTCATTAACTCATAACTTCGTGTAAAGGGAGGAACAAACTTGCTGAGTTTCTTGCCCGTTCTTCTCAGAACAAGGCCTCCTGGTAGTTTACGAACGGATGGTGTAACTTATAACGTTAAATATTGGAAACTGTTTTTCTTTTCGTTTCCAGTGTTTAACGTTATTTCTTTGACGATTCATGAGTGTATGTAATCATACCTTATATGAATAAACCATATTTTCATTTTCATTTTCTTCCCTCTGCCCTGTTGACAGTTTATCTGGGACGAAATATGTTTCCTATACCATTATTATCGGTCAGACATCATCAAGCCTGGAAATATTATTCGATGTACGTGCCCGATAGATGGCAACAGGCTAGCGATATGCGAAACGTGTTATTACACCTTACATTACAGGGGACCTAACATAATTTGCGAAACGTGTAAATACACCTTGGGGATAAATAGGCATGATTTGTATACGTATGTAATGTACTTATCTATAAAGAGATCATTTCCATCCAACGTAGTACTCGGTGGCGGAGCCATGCTCTCGAGTTGTCAGACGTATCGAACACAAATGTTCAGGTGGTCTTATTAAGTAATTATTGCGGCCCTTGCGTAATGCTCCGTTCATATCAAAGTAAAATGAACTAGCCCGCGCGTGAATTTTGGCGAAAGTGACGCCGGAGTTGACATAATAGGGACAGACGTTGTGCAACCACGTGCATTTCGGCCTTTTTGTAGTAGGTACTTAGGGTCAATTTATACTAGCGCAGAGTCGAAGCGCATCGACATCGTTCCAACCAAATAACGCACTTTTAACAAAGCAGATGGTCTAGAAATATTTGGTGAATTGGGCAGCTAAGGTATTTTTTTACGTAGATCAAGGCAAGAAAATTGGTTTTAAGTGAAAGAATCTTTGAATTGATTACAATTGAGTGTTAATACACCTCTGCCAGTAGGCAGACAGTAGGCATACATATAAAACACCTATTTATAGTAATAAATAGGTGTTTTATATGTATGTGTGTCTGTATATTGTATACATTGAGATGAAGTGACGCTAATATTTATTTATAGGAGGCGATTAAAATTATGCAATTAACAATGGGCCAAATGCCATCTGTCTGAATCACGAGAGAAACGTTTATTGTATGTAGGCAATTGTTATTTACTACAATGTATAGGCTAATGGCATTTCGATCTTGAACAGTCAATGGCGGTAATTCTGCAGGCATTAAGTGGTTTAAATTTAGATCAATTTTCTCTGTTCAATTCTAGGTGAACAAAAAGGAGATCAGAAAATTTTCGACCATGTAGTATTGTGATGCGGGAATCGAACCCGCATCCTGGGTTATCCGGGCAGCTGCCTACCCACTCGGTCAACATGACCCCGAGACACGATATGATTTGACCATTTATCGCTTTGAACTTTAAAAAAAACAATGGGTTTTTGACAGTTATAAGCGCCGGGCAGGACGTAATTTGACTTGCCGAATAAATCATGACGATTAGTGGCTATAAGAGAAAAGCTGCTGCCCATTCACTCATCGCTGTCGTAACCTTAGTGCGTTCTTAATTTATTACAATTTTGTCCGCCGTTCGTAATATTCATATCTAGTATGACTACAAACACTTACGAATCGTCAAGACCCTAGGGGAGTGCGCAATATGCTTCAGTCTATAATTATTGGTCTCCAATATCCACCTACGACCCGATCAGCCAACGGAGCGCTAACACCGACGTATTCACCACCAATGTTAATATTGAACGTGTTAGAGCACCACGCCTCACCAGCAAAGAACGGCACGCTAGTAAGCTGTAGAGAAACCCATCATTGTACACGAGCTATGGCAACGCGGGTACACTATAAATTTTGGACCAGATACAACAAATACAAGTCAAAATGCTATGTACCTTTGTTACTGCTCCATCAGAAACGAGAAGTCAGAATAGCCCCCGTGATGTGGAGAATCTCCTTGGGGAATCGAAAATATTTTCCTCTCGCTCTAACTCACACTAAATCCCGAGATAATACACTGTCAGGTGGTGGAGAGAGATATTGTCCACGTCCCGTGCTCTAGGCCTACAGCGAGCGCCGTTCATCCGCCTCTTACAAAACTGTCACAGATTCAAATATTAAACGAAAATAAATAATTTCAAAGTCACGTTACGACATAAGGCGTTGACATTACGCGAAGACCTCCCTTGGCATTACGCCAATAGGCGTACGTAAATGATTTAGTGCGATATTTTAATGTGGTCTTATGTCAGGGTCGTTAATTGGTTTAGATGCGCTTGAGTGTCGAAATTGGAGCATCCGATCAGGTAATCAATGGAAAACCACGTGGTGGTATTAGTCCGTCAAGACCGTCATCTTTCAACAAAACGTCTCATGACTCGTAAAGAATTTTGAATCTGTACCGGCTACGGTCTAAAAAGGAGGGTCAAAGCGAGAGAAAACAATCATGTCCTACTTGTTTTACTTACTTTTAATGATATTAAGGCAAAGTTATAGTTAAGATGAGAGGAAGCTCTCTTGGATGATGATTGATGATGTGAAAGAACCGTTTGACACATGGACGTGTATTTAGACGGTAGACTGAAAAGTTTTTAGTCTACTTGTTTTTAGTAAAAACAAGTCGATTTTTACAAAGCTAAGAGAGTTCTATTAGTTCTTCTTCTAACAATTATTTAATGTCTATATAACCTAGCAGTGGACACATTAAAGGGTTGGTAATGATAATGATTGTGTTGGAGAGAAATGGTGGAGCCGTAGAAAAACAGAAAAAGGTTTCTCAGTTTTTTTTGTGGAATGTGGGCAATGTTTCCGTAAGATCTCGACTGGTCTGATGTCTGGTCTATTCTTGGAGGTATTTTTAGCATGTTTGGTTAGATTAGTCAGCCATATTTATTTTCGTCAACACGTTTTGTAACTTGTCTTCTTTTATTCGTTCTTAATGTATGTAGAACTTTAAATGTTTATGTTCTTTCCCTTCTATTTCATTTCACTGTTTTATAGTTTCATTAATACAGTCTATTATTTTGTGTCGTATCCCAAACGTAACTCTTCTCGTAACCTTTACGATGCTATATTTTCGTCAGACAAAACAGAAAACGCAATTCATCGGGTTGTAGCAGAAATAACGTTGAAAATTTTTTGGCAATCGTCCAAGGTAATTAAACTTGTATTGACTATGTTTAAAAATCATAATAATTGTAATCATAATATACCCAACGATGATCAGTAGTCGATGAAAGTAAATTGACTTTTTCCTGACTTCAGACAAGAGCAGTTTTGCCATATCCTAATCCTACTAACCAAATATTTTGATGAGCAAGTTGTATCGATTGATAAGAACAGTAACCGTGCTCAAAAGGGTTCGCCTAATTAAATTTGGATCTTCAGGCATTAAGGATGTTGTTCTTTGTTCATTTCTTGTTCTTCTATGAGTTGACCTTCATCACTTGGACCAAAGTTCAGAAGCAGGAAATCTAAACCATAGAAGTTCCGAATTAAACGCATCTGAAGGTTCAAGTTTACAATAAGTCCTACCAAGTCTTGGAAAATTCACAGAATTCTCTTTCAATGTATTATTCCACTCTCAATTATTGTACTCCTTTTTGTTCTTTTCTTTTATGTTATTCGCTTGCGCTATATTCATTTCTTCTTTCACGTAATCCTTTTATAGCTTCTTTTACTCTCATGATTAGTAAACTCAAGTATATTTTTTTGGACACGTGACACTAATCCCTTCTTTACACAGCCCATGCCACGATAATCTAGCTTCTGAAATTTTGGCGCTGATTTCAACTCCCTCTATTTACAACTATTCTTATCTTTTCTCATAAAAGAGAAAGGGACAATCCGAACTGAAATTCCACATCTTGGCGAGAGACGGAATCAGCCTCATTACCGAGTAATAGCATCGCGGTGACGCAACTAGCGCGAGATGCGATGTCAAGGTTACTTCGGCGCAGTTGATAATAACTATCTACATAGTTGCTAATATTATTATCACGTTGGACACTGTACGCGTGTTGTCTAGGTCGGAAATTGTAACATGTCACACGAGTAATTGACCCTTATCTCGCCTACTGTATCAGCAGCCTAACACTAGTGTAATTGGTTCTATCTTTCAATGATCTCGCCGTTTGGCGGCGACAGAGTAGAACACAGTTGTCACCACCCCCAATCCCTTGTCGGAAAAGGCAACTACTAGTACCTAATGAAGATGCCTCCATCGCTCCCCTCTGTCAATTCAAAACAAGTCGCTGTTCTTACCGGGTCTACGGTCTAGGTATAAATGAATTTTTTTGACATTATGTGCTCATTAAAGTTAATTGACGTCTCTAAGTGCGGCAGTTAAGCCCTAGTTGGGGAAGATGCCTCCGTCGGTCCCCCACTGTAGTCACCTTGCGTCCTTGATAAATAAATCGCCCTGTTCCAGTTATTATTGTAACAGCCTCACCGACCCGCACCGGGCCACCGTGGCAGCCCCACGGCTGGCTATCGATCTTCTAGACTTCTATTACACGTTCGTGTGCATAAAATATTGCAACGGCGTCGTTTCAAATGTGTCACTCTGACCTTCTTGGAAAGGTTAACATCGAAGGGCGGGATGTAAGAAAAGCAGTCACTCTTCGTGATGTGCCCATTTCGCTCTGATTCGTCATGCGAATCTTAAGCGAAGCAATAGCAGTGGGAATCCCTCGGAAGATGCCTGCCGTAGGAAAAGCTTTGAAGACAGTGCTCGATTGCAAGGCTTGAGGACCATTCAAGGTTTCGCCTTCCACAAAATACCCGGTGCATGCTGTAAAGGCATAACGGCCAACAGCTTAGGTCCTTCAAAAAAAAAAAATAACAACATTTATGGTACGTCACTTTTAAGAACCGAAAACAGATGACCTGGAACTGTAGTCTGGTAAGGTTCACAGATTCCGTATATTTAATAAAAATATGAAAAAAAAACTGTTGCTATTATTAGGTATCGATGACGCAGTGGCTTAACGCGCTCGGCCCGGGATTGTGTAAACTAAGCAATGTTTGCTAAGGCCTGTCATTGCATGGGTGGGTGACAGAAATGAAAATATTTCGAGTACATCCGTTCTTCAAGAGACACGTTAAGCCGTTGGTCCCGGCTAGATTTGCAGTCGCCACAGATACGCACTGGGCCAGCGTGGTGGGTAATCGTCCATTCTCGTTATATTCTGATCAGTATTCATATTAATGAGCTGGTGACCTCATCAGCTGATGATGATGATAGTTATGTTATTTACTTAGGAGCGGTGTTTCGCTTTTACATATATCAATAATATAAAACACGGCTATTTTTCCCGGAGGGGTAGGCAGACGTGTACTAACACGCACGTTTCGCCAAATAAGTTAGGTCCCATGTAATAGGGGTCGAAGCTATTGCCATCTATCGGGCACGCAAATCGCAGTAGGTATAATGCTAGGTGGTATAAGAGAAACGCTGCTGCCGCATTAATTATCGCTGTCTTTCTGCCGCACTCAGAGACGTTAATTAACTTTAATGAGTATTAAATGTCAAAAATTTTCATTCAAATCTAGACCATAGAACCGGCAAGAATAGCGACTAGTTTCGAATTGTCATTTTTTGACGTTAAGTACTCATTAACGTCTGACGTCTCTGAGTGCGGCAGTTTACCCTTAGTCGCCGTATACGACACCCGCGGAAGCCATGGGGGATTGTGACAAAGGTATTCTGCACTGCCGTCACCAGACGCCAACGATATTAGTATGATTTATTTTAATGTATGCTACATTTTGCAAGGTATTATGTTTGCTGTTCAACTGTTTGGACAGATGATAATTTATAAAATATTACATAGCGAGCGATATTATCAATACAAGGTTGTTTTTTTTTCCGTCGCGCCGCTCCATTTTCAGCTCTAACACTCTCCAATAGACACGAGTTTCGAACGGAAGCTGGATTTAGCAGCGATCCTATATCATGTAATTACACGAATGTTACGCCAAATTGACGCAATATATTAATAATTAATTAACTGTTTTATTGAGTTAATGGTGCGTGCTGCAGTTTAATTGGGTCTTGTGTGTGACTTTATTTCTGTCTCCTCTCTTTCCATAGTGTCTTATTCTCTAAAACAGTTATCATCTTGTAGCCCTTATCACATTTGATTTGGGGTTAGTGCAGTATGATTTTTACTTCTAGTAGCTGACATCCTCTCATTCGCTCCATTCACATTCTATGATTTCTCACGCAATCCTTCCATCCATTTCTTCCATTCTCGAAGTTATTAATAAATTTAAATAAAAATTTAGGGTTAAATAGATCGTGTCGCCGTATGTAAACGCACCTTTGATTAGGCTAGCCTTGGGTATTATCTGTCTGATAAGGCGACCGAGAGTCATCGATCAAGCCAATTTGTTTCTTCACACTGCTTTTCTGTAGCTTGATAAATAACTGATGGTTTTTTTAAATATCGTGTGTTCTGAGTAGAATACCATTTTGACCATTCCCCCATTTCTCCAGGGTGTCGTACAAAACGACTTCGCAGGAATTCACCTACCCTTTCAGGGATAAAATTAGGCGTGATTCATGTATGTACCTATGTAGTCTACGGATGACACGTTAATATAGTTGTCGGATGATATTATTAAATTTAGGTCTTTACTCGTGAAAATTTTATTTGGCTCTGAAAGAGCTGTTTATGTATTTGCATCATAACAGCAAGCCTTAAATCCTTACATGATGATGCAGATTCCCTAATCTGCATTTCGTATTACTTTTAATAATGGTCGTTTACACCACCTGGTATTTACCCATTTACGCGTCCTCAGCAATATCCTGCCTAACCAGGACAATAATTTTGGAAATTTTATGAATTAATTTTGTTGGAAATTATTTTTATATTATGATCTGGCAAAACGACATTTGCCAGGTTAGCTAGTAATATAATATATTGTTTTGTTGCAAAAAGCTCGGCGCCATTTCCTATTTTGTAACATTTTCGTGATCCTTTTCTTGAGCACTTCATTATTCAATGGTCTCGTTTAATATTTATTAGAACGGCGATTATTCCAAGAGTCAA
The DNA here is from genome assembly GCA_963931975.1 of Cataclysta lemnata. Taxonomy (NCBI): domain Eukaryota; kingdom Metazoa; phylum Arthropoda; class Insecta; order Lepidoptera; family Crambidae; genus Cataclysta; species Cataclysta lemnata. The sequence goes on from OZ008359.1 coordinate 6,910,617, forward strand.
TGACCACGTGTATATTTGGTGGCGAAAACAGCACCGCCATTTTGAATTTTTACCGATACAGTCAAAAGTTTTTGCTTGGAGCCACGAGAAACGCGTTTCTGTGTTTTCTTTTGTTGTACCTAATGATATCAAAAAACAACATTCGTTTATGATTACAATACACTTATGAAACGTCAAGACGCTGAAGATCGAAAACCCGTGTGTCCATTGGAGGATAGGGGAGTGCGCAGTATGCCTCAGTCTATAATGATAGGTCTCCAAAACCCACCCACGCTCCGATCCGCCAAAGAAGTGCCGACCCCGACGTATGATATCAATAATGTCTTCTAGAGCCCGTTAAGAGCGGTCTCTTTTATTCCTTCATATTCCTGCCCCATTCCCAGTTTTTCTGGGGTTGGCGCAGTTATGGTCATCCACTCCCATTGAATTCATATAATCTATTATCAAACTGAAAAATTACTAGCGTTGAATGAATGTGCTGGGAATACAAGGACCGCGACAAATACAAGAAGGGTAAAAACAGCGTTGAGTTATAGGCAGCAGTATTCATCTTATACCACATAGCAACATGTTGCGATTTACATGCCCATTACCTAGATGGCAAAAAGCCCGCCCCTATTACACGGGACCTAACATAATTGTGAGCCGCGTGGTGACGGCAGAGTAGAATACAATTGTCACCACCCCAAATCTCTCCCGTGGGTGTCGTACAAGGCGACTAAGGATAAATCAGTGATGAGGAATGGGCAGCAGCGTTCCTCTTTTACCACCTAGCAATAGTACTGCGACTTTTGCGCCCGATAAATGGCAATAGGCTCGCCACCTATTACATGGGATCTAACATAATTGGCGAAACGTGGGTGCTGGTTCACCTCTGCCTACCCCTTCGGGGAAAAAGGCGTGATTTATGTATGTCTGTATGTATGTAACATAATTGGCGAAACGTGGTTGTTAATAATTCACCTCCACCCCTTCGGAGATAAATGGCACGATTCGCTAGATCACTTAACATGCTGATGAAATCATAGCGACGACACGTGGAGAATGACCAATAAAAAATGCAATCAAAACCGATAATCGCTTCTGCAACCGCCCCTCTTGTGGCCCCACTACGACTAGAAAAAACGCTCGTCAAGTTTTTATGAAACTCACCTGTAAAAAAGTTTAGGAGCAACTAACTAGTGACGGCTCTGTCTCGTCGTTTTGTTTACTGAAGACGTCCACGCGGAGTTAAATGAAGCGATTGTGTGTTTTGAAGAAGGTGTAGAACTACTGTCTTCGTAGACCAAAATGCTGAGAAAAAAATCTCTGTTTATTTTTTTTGTAATGAGAAAATATAAAAACCATCAGAAGACCTGTCGTATTGTATGGATCAAGAGTGCTGGGCAGCGGCAGCTAGGGATGAGAGAAAGAAGCGCCGGTGATAAAAAAAAATGAGACAGTCGAATCATCCATCATCCATAAACCATTGTATTTGAATTATTTGTAGTATGTCCTCTTATTCCACTGTTTTCTATCACTCTTCATCTCGTCTTGCACACTCCACATTGTCCATATTGAAACCACAGACACACAGTAATTTATAGAAAGATACATGCGCATACGCATCCAGCGCTTGTTTATCGAATTATTTTGTAATACATAATATTATCTAATCTAATTGAATTAATTAGATTATGATTAGCCTCATAGGGGCTAATGTAATAGTTACACTTTATATGTACAGTCACCATTCCGGTAATGTCGAATAAGCACTAGCCTTCAATATGAATGGAGACGAATAGGGCACGCGTCGTCTCTTAACCCATTTTGGGTTGTTTATTTTCCGCTCTTTCCTGTGTGTTCGATGAATAGGGATTTCATGTCGCTTTCCGGTTTTGACAGTTGACAGTTCAAAGCGATAAATGGCTATATCATATGTTATTTCGGAGGTCATGCTAGCGGGGTTGGACGATAATTATAAGAAATAATTTAGCTTACACCTTTTTCTTTGTAAAGCTTAAAATGATCTTCAACAAATTAACACTAATTTGTTAAAAATAATTTTAAACTATAACTGCCGCACTCAGAGATTTCAATTAACTTTAATGAGTACTTAATGTCAAAAACTTTAATTTAAATCTAGACCAATACACCCGGCAAGAATAGCGGCTATGTTGAATTGTCATTTTTTGACACTAAGAACTCATTAACGCTAATAACAATTGTCGTCTCTGACTGCGGCAGTTAGAGTCTATTATATTTAGCCACTCTATAAAACAGTAAACAGCGTAACAATAGAATCGCCTCAATAGCTCTCCGGTTAAGTGTCAATTTTAAATAGCACGCCCACGTGTTATAAATGCTTCAGCTCGTGAAACGTTTAACGCCCAACGTATGACATCTTGGTACGGATACTGAGAAAAAAAACAACTTGGTGTAATTTTGAGAAGCCCCCCAGTGACAAAGCGTTGTGGTCTTTATGGCGGCGTGTTTAAAGTTATTTTCTTTTGTTGTGCATTGATTGCCGTATATGTAATGGTAGCGCAAATTAATACATAGCTTGCGTTTTAGCTTTGGTCCAAGATCAAGACGGCAGCGTTCTGTATTTGTTCAATTTGCTTAACCTTTTGTTAGACAAATCAGATAATATAGGATCTATTGATCTCAGGAGAGATAAGCACATTAAGCACAGATTAATTAATATCCACGTTTTGTCAATTCTGTTAGGTCCCATATAGGAGCTAGGGGGCAAGTATATTTCTATCAAGCCTATCAAACGTAGGTCAGACGTCATCAAACCATCCACTCCCCTTTAATTCAAATTCATCCTTCACACCGAAAAGTGTTAGTGATGAATGAATGAATGTATAGAAAAGAGACGAAAAGGACCATGTCGTGGGTTCGATGTACAGACTACAAAGAATGATGTTGATGTTTATGGTGATTTGCCCGCCCCCATTCAGGTGCCCCTAGTATGCTTATTGGTCCACACCGGGCAATACTCCTTAGTCAACTTTTACGACACATACCGTGTCGTAATATTTGACTAAGGGCCTGTTTCACAATCGACAAGTAAGTTCGAAGTAGCTTACTTTGCAGTTCAATTACATATTTCATATTACAACTGTCAAATGATCTGCGAAGTAAACTACTTAGAACTTACTTGTCGATTGTGAAACAGGCCCTAAGGAAAGTTGCCCGGTGCTGGCACATTCAGTGCCGGATTAGCCACATAGCGAGAGTAGCAAATGCTACTGGTCTATTTCTATGGTCTATTTCAATATTTTCTGAAAATGTTAATGTTTTACCTCCACTTCGTACTATTTAAAGGTCCCTTGATAGAATTTTGCAACAGGCCCCGCGCGGGCATAATCCGGCACTGGGCACATTCTTCGACATTATTTTCGCTCCCAGCCCGGCTAGCATGACCACCGAAAACGATATGATATAGCCATTTATCGCGTTGAACTTACAAAAATCATTGGATTTTTTGCAGTTCAAAGCGATAAATGACTATAATTATGTATATATTTTAAATATATCCACATGGGCTTAATCAATTATTCAATTTAGGCTTATTCAGGTGTTAAAATCCAATGGACTTTTGATAGTTCAACGCGATAAATGGCTTTATCATATCGTGTTTCGGTGGTGGTTGGTCTCTTGTGCCCTGCACCACGGATCGATATTTTTTCGATACACAAAACTAGTTTTTTCGGCAACAAACCAGTTGGCTCTTGTGGAATTGGGAGTGCAATTGCACGGTTACTTTCGTTGTCCAGTGGCGGGCAACCTTCACCGGACTATGTTAGATAATGGGCTGGACTCTGGCCACCGTTATCCAAGTGTGGGTATTGTGAAAGACGAAAATGTATGAATGTGGAAGGACGTAGAAGGAGAGGAAGACCAAAGAGGTGGATGGATTGTGTAGAGGCGGATATGATAGCGAGAGGTGAGGATGAGAAATTGGTGAATAGAGGGTAGTGGATGAAGAAAACATGTTGGCCCAGCTTAGAGCGGGATAAGGGCAGGGCAGGAAGAAGATTGTGACATAAATATGAAACTGCGAACATTAACGGTGTCATTGTGGTGAAGACGTGTGTTTTGTTTAAGAGGTCTTCAAATCACTTGCTGGCATTGTCATACACTATTGACAATGAAAGGGCATTATCATATAACTCATTTAGGAAATTAAGTATAAAATTCAAACCATCACAACAAACATTCAGTGATCCCGCATAATTGAACATCAACACGGATGCATGTGCATCAAAACTAGGCCTCAACAGAACTGAAAATTGATTGCTTAGTTTTTTTTGCTTGCACAACTTTTTTTTATGAAAAAAAATCCAAACGAAGAACTTTAAACGACAAAAAAATAAAAACCATGAGTTAATGACAGTTTAATAGGTACTTTTTATATGTTAATTTATTATTCTCAATGCTAAATATTTCCATCTTTGTCCCCGCCCAGGTTCGCGGTGGGAGCACAGGCGTCCCGCCCCCCGCTGCCCCCGCCCTGATGGAGGAGAAGCGGTCCCCGCTTCAGCCTCAGCAGCAGGGCAGAGCGCAGCCACAGCCAGGTGAATAGATTGTAACGGCTACGTCATAGCTGCCCCTTCTTAGCGCGGGATGTGGAGAAAGTATCCTCGGGGAGACGATAATATTTTCTTTAGTTCTAAGCAGGGGCTTTTAGCAGGGGCGTGTTGCAGGGGCATGTGTGGCCCATGTGCGGAAGGGTCCGCACATGGGCCTACTCAAAAGGAACTGATTGAAAACTCAAAGTACTGACGAGTTTCTTGAGCGTCACCGCCCATACTATGCCTTGGAGGTTCGCACACGATGCTACTAGTGACTATAGTCCGGACAACTTCGTGCGCGACCCTCCTGCGGTATGTGGGACGGTGGCGGGGACGGGGTACTCCAGATGCCAGCGGGTGCTGGCGAAGCGGGAGGAGGGAAAACTCGCCCCTCCCCGCATCACCACCCCCGCCAACATCCAGTGCGCCCCGTCCCCGCCATCGTCTCATACCGCAGGAAGGTCGACCACGAATTAGCAGCGTCGTGTGCGAACCTCCTATGGCAATGTATGGGCGGGTACGCACAAGAAACTATAGTTAGTAATTTTAGTTTGTAATCAGTTCCTTTTGGGTAAACCCGTGTGCCAAGAAGGCTTACTGTAACGGTCTAACCACGGAGACGGTTAACTCTATTAACCGCCTCCGTGATCTAGTGGTTCATCCACAAGTACTTTAAATCTTTAAAATAGCTCAATTTACTGAAAGGAAACATTCCTTTATTTAAAAATAAAAAACATAACCGTATTCACAGAATTCTCAAAAAGCTCACCCGAACCAGGAATCGAACCTAGTAAAAAAACAAAAAAAAAATTAACACTCGCTATTTTATTTTACTGACAGATGTAGTCGTTAACGATTATTTTCTCTAAGAAACAGAATTACACGGCACGACCGTGCCGAGGTCCGCGCCCATAGAGGCACCCTAAGGGACTTCGCACACTGCGTCGTATCGTAAGCGTATCGTAGAACGCGCGTAGTACGAGATCAATACGAGCACGTGCATATTCAAACAAGTCCGCACACGAGGCGGTGTTGCAGCGTATCGTATGAGGAGCAAAGTGTCATTACGACAGTCGTAACGTAATGGCGTAAAAACCGAAGCGTAAAATTTTATTTTATAATTACTACTGCTAAAGTTTGTGAACCTAATCGAAACATTTCCTTGCCTATATAATCATCATTTAAGTGATCACTCTAGGAAAGATATTACAGAGAAAGCTTTCGGAGAAATATCGTCAAAAATAAACTGGACAGGTAGGTTAACAATATTTTTATTTAGAAGAGATTAATTATATACAATAATAACAAAAAATCCTCTTCGTCTGAAGAGAAGGTAAGGTCATCAATAAACTCCCCAAACACGGCCGGTACACTTGACGCCATATTTTTAACTGAGATATTACAAAACTATACGTCTACGCAATGATTCGTTTGCAGAACCCTCCGCGTCTCGTACGCGTAGCGTTATTACGATCCGCGTACGAGACATCTACGCCAACGACCCATGTGCGACCCAAGTCCCTAAGACCTACCGCTCCAAGCTTCGACTCGTAGCGCCCTGTAAGGCTTTCCGTGGCAGTATATCTCTCACAGGAGATGCCTTCCCCCCACAGGGGACGCCTGTGGTGGAGAATTACTCTAATTTGCGAAACGTGACAACTCTCTGGGGCGGCTCTGGCTACCCCTCCGGGGATATAGGCGTGATTTATGTATGTTTGTGAAAATATGCTCCTTGTTACAGAACCGGTGCCACCACCGCCTCCGAAGCCGGCCATAGTGAAGGCTAAAGCGCCAAGGATCAACCCCAAGGTAAGTCTCATTACTCATGAGACATCAATAATGGTGCCCTAAATATTTGAAAAGACGTATTGTTACGAGTGTCGTTTTCCATTGCTGTTCAAGCTCGAATCTTTTTTTTTTTGTAACTGAACGCGGTGAAGCAATGAATGATTAAATTGAAGAAGGAGTTATTCTCAAGGCGATAAACTGCTGCGAGCAGTCCTACATTGCGTATATTGATAGCGGTTGTTTCGGACGACCAGGCGCAGTAAGGGCCTTCATCCTTATGCTGTTGATATTCATCCCATTCGCATCAAACGATTGGCTTCCACTTCCATAATGAACTGCTAAGGAGTGGAACTCGCTAGCGCGGTGGCATGGCGCGCTCCGCCTGCGACCAAAAATGTATTATTACGAGCTCCTTCGTGCTTCGGAGGGCAAGTTAAGCCTTTAGTCAGGGCTGCATCTGCAGCCCTTAATACGCACCAATCTGCACTGGGCCAGAGTAGTGTGTCTATTCTCCCTATATTCATGTAAGGAAGGTCTGTGCCTCAGCAGTGGCCTCTTGGCCAGGGGGATAGAGACGCTTGAGATGCGAACAGCGTTGCAATGGGGACAGTTGTCTCCATTTTGTATAGCTCTGTCTCGTCCGAGATGATGGCCTCTCGCTCCGCTGCCAACACACCAGGTGTTGCCAACAGACGTGTTCTGTTTGGAACGCGCGGTCTGACACGTCCACCTGGGGCATTGACCCCGCAATCAGAGTGTGTATTTGATTAAATTGGAAACATTTGACATGCGGCTAAGAGTTAGGAGGTAGTAGGTAGGTAGGGCAGTATGCAAGACCAATAGAATCACTTCATTTTTAAATAGAGTGGTTCTATTGGTTCTCCTCAAACACCAATAGAATCACTCATATTTGAATATGGATTGATTCTAATGGTTCTTCTCTAACACATTTCTCGCAACGAATCCTCGCACGGCTCTGGTGGAAAAGCATCCTAACGCGACCAGCCCTTCTAGACAAGTGAACTCAAATCGCCAACTCAGCGAGCAAAAAGAACTTAAGTCGCCCTGTACGACACTTGCAAAATAGTTAGGGGTGGTGACAAGTGTATTCTGCTTTGCCGTCACCGCACATGGCCACCGCGTGTAGCCATTGTTTTTCATCATCATCACTAGCTCTTCAATGTCCCCAGTGCCTTTTCACTGTGAAAGAATTATGGGAGAATGGGCCGTAGAATCCCCCACCACGCTGGCCCAGTGCAAATTGGCGGACCCGAAGAAGCCCTCGTGAAGATTGCTAGGCACGCACATTTACAGGTCGGACGAGTTATTCAACAGTGAGCCATCAAACCATCGGACATTTTACGAATGGGACATTTTGATCAAAGGACAATATACGAATGGGACCGCCGAAACCCACAAATAGTCATTTATTATTTGACGGACATCACTATTCCGACACTTAATTCTCTATTACGAGTGATTATAGTCGATTAAGAATGATCAAAATCGGTCAAATAACGACGGAGTTCCGCGGGCACAAACATAAAAAAAAAACATACGGGTACGAATTGAGTAACCTACTCCGTTTAAAAATAATCGCATTTGCGGACAGCTTACAAAAATCATTTGAATAATAGTAGATTTTCCATCAAGTGCACAAAACGAATCATTTTTGTCCGAGACTTTTAGCAGCCCGAGCTCAAGGCGAGGGCTGATAGTAATGTCGAGGATAAAAATGGTTTTGTGGACGAGGTAGAAACTCTGCTTTTCACTTCGATTGCGAGGAAATAAAACAGTAGTTTATCATATCATTTCTTAAAATTCAATCTAAAATTTGTACAGTTTTGAATACTGAAGGAAATTATTTTTCCCCTTGATATTAGGCTTGGGCTGAAGACCTATACAGCCAAGTATAAATTAATTTTGAAATAATAATTTTCTTAAATTAATTTAATAACCTACCGTACCTACTTAAATTAAAATTTTAATATATTTTATGCCTTAAAAAACACATAAGAATAAAAATATTAAAAAATAACAAATTCTAACTCTGAATTTCTTATTGTGTTTGGCTGCATGGCTCATTTTCTTTGCCTTAATATAGGCACATTTATGAGTAGATACGTTAATGCTCTAGAGCACAAAATTCGATTTTGTGCAGCCTATATCCTGCACAAATAAGCACTTTCAGAGCATGAGTATTGAAAAAGTCTTTACATCTCTTTTATTTGGTTTTGTGTTAGGTAGGTACATTTCATTACATACATACATACATAATTCACGCCAATATCCCCGAAGGGGTAGGCAGAGGTGAACTAGCACCCACGCTTCGCCAATTAGGCTAGGTCCCATGTAATAGGTGGCGAGCCTATTGCCATTTATCGGGCTCAAAAGTCGCAGTACTTTGCTAGGTGGTAGGTATAAGAGGAATGCTGCTGCCCATTCCTCATCACTGATTTATCCTTAGTCGCCTTGTACGACACCCACGTGAGAGGTTTGGGGTGGTGACGATTGTATTCTACTCTGCCGTCACCACACGGCCAATATCATTATATTACTGTAAAAAAATAACAGAAAGGGCTAATAGCGACTTTCCATTTTATCGAATTGGTAATCACAGAATCGATTTAAAACGCGGCAAGCTTTTTATAACTGACCTATTGTTCTTGTACTAAGAGAGTAAGGCGTATACGGCAGATTAAAATATTTCACTTTGCTTAGGTCAGCATTATTCAATGGTCAATGGTGTGCGTTAACTATTGACTTATGTTCTGAGTTCCGATTCATGTTTAGTTTGTTCATTTAGTGATGCAAGAAATTGAAGAAAGAGGTCATACTGTTCGGTAAGCCAGGGTATATGATGAACTTTAGCACTTTCGTATCATCATTATCAGCCCTTTAATGTCTCCACTGCTGGGGCATTGGCCTTCCCTACAGGTGGTAGAATATAGAGAGAATGGGCCATAACCGACCACACTATCCCAGTGCAGATTGGTGGGTAATATCCACGACAGATGCAGCCTGGCTCAACGTGCTATCCGCAAGCTATAAGCACGGAAAAACTCGAGATGATAAATTTTGGTCAACCATCCAGTGAACGGCCTTAGCGAACATTGTTTAGTTTACGCAATCAAAGGCCGACCGCCCTTAACCTCTGTTCTATCGAGTTCCTCCTTCGAATAGATTGGTCATTGGTAACTTGTTAAGCTGGATTCCCAGAACAAATATGCAATGTATTTTCCATTAAGCTTATTAACCACTGTGCACGCCAGGATTGGGTAGTTCTCGATTAATGCGATTGTGTATTGTAATAGCTGATTCGATTCGGCTCGGGCACGCCTACGTGAGTGTGCCACATCACTACGGCCAGTGTAACGACCAACCACCAGCGAGTACGGTCGCGCGTTCGCGCTCAGGCAAGCGAACAATTTGAAAACAGTTCTATTTTCAAATACCAATTAATTCGAGTGCCGTGTGTGTGTGTGCGTGTATATTTTTAATTCTCATAACAGAGCGTCGAGATATCAGTGTTTTGAAGGTTTTCGAGTCGGTTAAAGTTAAAAATATACATAATATTATATATTTTTTTGTTATTAGTTCGATACGTAAACAACAGTGCTGTGTGGTTATCGGAATTTTTGCGTTTTATTGCTAGATTTGTTCTGGCGACATGCAGGCAGGTTTTATGCAACACAATCGCGCGGTTTTTTAAATGCGTAAAATTTTAATTATTCCGCGTGTACCTAACGCGGTAACTGTAGGTTATGAGCGTGTTATTGTTATTTTTTCTTTCTCATATTCGTGCGTTGTGGACGCGAGCGGTAATTGATTAGACCTTCGTCTATCTGTTGTTGTTTTTTATCGTGCTAATCTAGTTGCACGATGGAGTAGTCGTTTTTCTTTTTGGATATCATCTGCCGTTCTTAGTAATGAAAAATTAAAACAGTAGTTGTTAATAGACTATACCTATGTTTAATTTTTAGCTCTCAAATTAAAAACAGACTTTAGGTAATGTTAACGCCGATGAAACTTAAATTTATCCAAGTAGTACACGATAATAATAAGATCTTACTTTAAACTTAATTGCACGAAATATACTAATGGCGAACTTAACGCTAAACAGCGTTATCTACCAATTAGCCACTGAAAAATATGTAAGAACCTTAAAACATACCTACGTATTGTCGATAGCAAGACCGATTGTACAAAACTGTTTGTTTCATTGATTTTTACCACGAAATGTTAGCAACATACAATTACATTCATAAATCATTTTAAGGAGACATTTTAAAGTGTAATCATATTTTTTGTATACCATTCATTAAAAAAAAAACACGGGTGATATATCATGGTAATCAATTATTTTGTTGTTGTTGTTGTTGTTGTCGTTTTTGCAAATCATGCCGAATTAGAGCTCGCCACCTAATACATGGGACCTAACATAATTGACGAAACGTGGGTGCTAGTTCACCTCTGCCTACCCCTTCGGGGATATAGGCGTGATTTAAGTATGTGAATTCCATCTGAACAAAAAAAAATTGCTGTAACAGGTTTGCCATAATTATTATTTATTATGTGTATATGGTAACGAAATACGCAATCGCAAAGGCAAACTGCTGAGAATGATATTTTTATATTTGGTCTTCTAGTGGTTGTTTCGCACACCGGGATCGATCCCCAGGGGAGTACAAATTTGTACTCTGTTTGGTTGGTGGTAAGACTTGAAGTCCGCCTGGCTAGCTACCACCATGTTATCTAAATCTGTCGCCATAATAATAATGCATTAACAGCATACATATTGTGTTTCGACAATGTGTGATAAGATAGCCGCCAGCCCCTCTGTGGTTGCCTCTGGGGCTCCAGGTGAAGCTCGATTCCATCTTAGGCCCATATCGTCACTTACTTAAAAAAAATATTGTGCTGTTCAGCTAAATGTGCGGTCCATCGTACCTAACGAGCTTGGTGCAATCGATAGAAAATTTGAATTAGTAATTGCCAGGCAGGTTATGTATTGGGAATATTGACAGACGTATCCGTTGATTCCGTTTTTAATTGCTACGTTTTGCATAGATTGATTATTCAACTTGCATACCTAGTTTTAACCTGTTTTGCATTTTGCATATTCGAAGCATTTATTCGGGAGGAAGACAGCGGCGATTTTCTGCATTATAGTTTATTATTATTCGGATTTACCTATAGTCGGATGTCCAATTAAACAGTGGATTGGCGAGATCGGCCTGCGATTGAGTAAACTAAGCAGCGATCGCCGAGGCCAGTCGTTGGATGGGCGACCAACATTTATATTAATCTCGTGTTCCTCCGTGCCGTGTGGTGAAGGCAGAGCAGAATAAAATTGTGTCGTCCGCCCCCCAAATCTCTTCGTACAAGGCGACTGTTAAGACAGCGATGAGTGGGCAGCAGCGTTCCTCCTAAAGCTTGCGATTTATCACCAAACATGGTATCTAGGCAGAAGTGAATTAACACGTAAATCGTAGTTATATTGCTAGGAACGCTATTGGCCCATTACGCATCGCTGTCACCCACAACCCATGGCTGTCTTTGCCCATAAACGACACCTGCGGGAGAGATGATTTGACAGTTCTATTCTTCTGTGCCGCCGCTACACGGCACCAACACAAAAACTAATGGCCGGAAAAACATACTGCCGAATCCAAATATATCTTTTCCTGCTACAACGTATTATTGAAATGTCATTAGCTCTCTCGTATTTAGTGTTATCAACTTTAAATTATTATAAAAAAACCCCATGATATCACAGATATCCCAAATTAACTGAGATAACAATATAACAGATAATTTCAGGTGTAATTTATGGAGGATTTAGATTGTACCGACTACTCTAGATGGCTGGTATTTTCTGAGAGCAGCAGCTGCAGACCTAGCACGCGGCGTGGACAAAATCTCTCTCCACCACTTGACAGTATTTTGTCGCGGGATTTAGTGGGAGTTAGAGCGGGGGGGAAAATGTTTTCTTTTCTCCGGGGGGATGGGGCATGTCCCGTGCTACAGGGGGAGCTGATAGACCCCTCGGAGCTGGGAATATCTAAAAGTCCCTGTTTTATTTATGATACATCATCGGCAGTATAAATAAATACACGTTACAGGAAATACAATTGTATTCTGCTCTGCGGATGCAATCAATGCAATTAACAACATAAACACCAATAACAACATGTTTTGCCCAGTATGCTGGACGGATATTATTTTTGAAACCGCTATATCGGCTGGTTTGTTGCCAGCTCTTTTTATAGCTTGTATCGTAAAATTGTCTGTCTCAGAACTGTTGGTGTTTACTGCACCTTATTTTAAACGCCAGAGACATATCTGCACTCCGCCAGCGTGGTGGACTATGGTCCATTCTTCCAAAATTCTTCCATATATAGGGAAGGCCTGTGCCCCAGCAGTGGGGGCATTTAAAGGCTGGTGGTGGTGATATTTGCGTGCCGTGTAAATACAATTGTCACCACCACCAAGGTTTAACTGCCGCACTCTAGAGACGTCAATCAACTTTAATGAGTACTTACTGCCGCACTCAGAGACGTCAATTAACTTTAATGAGTATTTAATGTCAAAAAATTTCATTTAAATCTGGACCATGACCCGGCAAGAATAGCGACTAGTTTTGAAGTGTCATTTTTTGACATTACGTACTCATTAAAGTTGATTGACGTCAACAACAAGACAGCGATGAGTAATGGAACAACAGTGTCCTTATACCACCTAGTAAATAGCAATGTACTGCGATTTTCGTGACCGTTAGATTTCGATAGACTCGCCCCCTATTAGGTACATTACATGCGACCTAACCATAATTGGACGGTGATAAGCAATAATGTGTCAACCCACAAAAACCCATATTCCGAGATTTCGACATAGGTCGATAAAGCATCATGTATTCTACAATTTTCAAAATTGTTCTAACTGACTTGAAACATTTTCTTTAACAAAAACAGATAAAAACAATTTTTAATAAAATAGCAAATCACCTCATGTTTAGAATCATTGGGCGCCATTTTCTCAAATTTCATTTGGCTTGACAAAAAATTCATGTGGCTTGACACATTATCGCTTATCTACGTCCAATTGGCCAAACGTGGGTGAGTTAACTCACCTCTGCTTACCGCTTATGTATTTTAACCGTCGCATCTTCACGTATTTATTTGTTACAAAGAAATAAAAGTAAAAAAAAAATTTTGCCCTTTTTTTCTTTGAAATAATTTTTGTAACATTTTTATAACGTTGTAACTAATACGATAAAGCAGCTAATAAAATATAAATAACATTCTGTAATATGTTATGACAATGCAATTTTTGTGAATTCCCTCGTTGAACATGACTATAAAAACACAGCAGAAAGACACAACTGTGGGCCTATAGCCAAGTGGCTTTTCTATTCGAACGCATAGAATACAAAGGTATGAAACTGACCTTTTGTTTTATCTGTAATACGTCAGTTTCATACATTTGTTTTCTATGCGTTCGAATAGATTAGCCAGTTGGCTAGATCCACTGACTTGCTTTCGGTAGCAACACGCGTCGCCTATGCAATGTTTCAATATTTTACTACCCACATTCCATTTCATTCCTTCCCAGCAACATTCGAAAATGTTCGCTTTTTAATTAAACCGTCTCATATTATTCGACCTTTAGGAACGAGTTGCCCATACAATAATTATGTTAATGTTACAAAACGTAAATGTCACACACTGACGTGCATACTCGCACAAGATAAGTTGTCTCACTTCTAGTTCGCATTAAGAATCAGATTAATTGATAAAAATTTTGAGCTGCTCCGGGTGTGTCTAGGTATTTTTTTGTTCTTACAAATTACAATCTGGTCCGTGTATTAATTAAATTGGAATTTATGTGTTACAGTCAAAACCTATAACCGGTTAAAACCACTTTTGACTGCAAATAAATGTGTTTTTTTTTTACCTATGCCCGAAGGTAACAGCTAAAAACAGTTTCGACTACGTTTTTACAGAAAAACTGTCACAGTTACCCAGTCAAAACCAATTTTGACTTGTTAAATCAATCTAAACTAATTTTGACCACAGGCTTCGAGTGTTGGTCACTGCTCTAACCTAACGCCTGATATCGTAGTTCGTCGGCTACGTTCAGTTAGTATAGCGTTCAGTTTAATAATATCAGTTTTGACTGTAACAAATCAGTCAAAAGTGGTTTCGACCGATGCTCTTGGTCGAAAAACTGTTTTCTCTGATTTTTGGAGTCAAAAGTGGTTTTGACTGTAACATTACAATATTTAGGGTTTCTTTCCGTGAATTTCTTAAACATGTCCTTCAAGCAAGTTCATCTTGGTGTTTGACTTATTGTAACAAAATGAAAACTTTGCACCTGTCACATATTCGACTCGATCTCTTATTTTTAAGCATGTATTTCTTAAGGGTCGGAATTTAAAACACCCGGCTCTCTTTTCGTTCTTTCGTTTTCGATTATATCTCGTTTTCGTTCTTCTCGTTTTCGATTGATTTATGTTGTTTTCTTGGCTTACGTCTAAACCCATACAGAGGTGTTGTAAAAGTGCACTCAGGAAGATTGCCCGGCTTAGACCAATAAGCACTTTAGGGCAACTGAATGGTGGAGGGCAGACCACCAACAACAGCATAACCATAGAGGGTTGGTGTCAGGTAGGCGGCCGGTTGTAAAACCTAAGCTATAACCTTGAGCAGTATGGATTCGAATGTTGTCATTCCAAACACTCTCCGTTCATCGGTCTCTCGACATGGTCCGTTCCGTCTCTTTTCTATACATTCATTCATCACTAGCACCATTCCAGTGTGACCGATATGAATAGAAGAGGAAACATACTGCGCTGACCCTTGATAGACTGGGAACAGGGCAAGGAGAAACAGAAGATTATGATTGTCACCTCCGAGCTCTCATCACCGCTGCCATCAGCTGTGGTGGACGCGAGGAGGTGATAAGAACCGCGGCACAACCGAACCGGGCGCGTCTGTGCGTGCGCCGGATCATAAGTGTCGCTACAATTTACCGAACAACCATTCACTGACTGAATGTTTGCGAGATAGAAGTAGCGCCCTAGACAGTGGTTCTGATGGCCTAAGGCTGCGTTTCCATAGAAGCGGAGCTGCGCTTAGCTGAGTTGAGATGTGTGATTTGAGCAATATCATTGGTCTTTTTTTACAAGTCTCAGCTCAGCTACGCGGAGCTCCGCTTCTATGGAAAAGAAGCTTAGCTATCTCTTTCTGGTCGGACCCCCTCGTGTCTGAGGATCGTAGTCAGCTTCAGAATTGCATCTAAATCGGACGATCTGCCGGTTCCTATATATGCAGCGCACTCCTCACAACTCTGTAGAATTTTGAGAACGATGACTTGAGAAATTGGACGTAACACAATTGGCGAAACTGCCTACCCCATCGCTGATAAACGGGCATAATTTATATAAGAAAGAATGCATGTATGCCACATCGCCTCAGATATATTTATACTCATGTAGTGACAGGGACAGCGGAATCGAGACTAATAAATGCATTTTAATGAGTGCCGCGTTATTTTTTTGGTTTGATTGGCCAAGCGGCTGTGTGGTAATGTCCATTTAATTTCCAAATCAAGTTGCGCAACCCAATATTAGTCAGTCGTATCTCGATATTGATGCTGTTTCTATCTTATACTCTCCCACAATTAACTGTTTCTTTTGTTGAAGTCGTGTGATGACGGCAAAATTAGATTATTATAGAATTAGAATAGTCACCCACCATCCGTTTGCCGTGTGGTGACGGCAGAGTAGAATACAATTGTCACCACCCCAAATCTCTCCCGTGGGTGGCGTACAAGGCGACTAAGGATAAATCAATGATGAGGAATGGGCAGCAGCGTTCCTGTTATACCACCTAGCAATAGTACTGCGACATTTGTGCCCGACAAATGGCAATAGGCTCGCCACCTATTACATGGGACCTAACATTTATTGGCGAAACGAGGGTGCTAGTTCACCTCTGCCTACCCCTTCGGGGATATAGGCGTGATTTATGTATGTATGTATGTACCCACCATCCTTGCCTCTCTCGTGCGTGGGTGTCGCATAAGTCGGTTGGTGTCACATGCATTTCGTATCATCTCAAAACATGCCCTACCAAGTCAGACGATTCAAACTTCTCCTTACATAGGTACTCATTCCTCACTGTATCAATTCTTGTCACCCCGTGGCATAGGCATCTGCCCGGAATGCGGAGGGCGCCGGGTTCGATTCCCACATCAAGACTATAATATTTTGTACTATTTTGTAACCACAAATTTCTTTGAGTTCATTTTAGCTCGAATAAAGCATAATATTGTATTCTCAAAGCAACTCTGTGCCTTATCTATAAATAAACACAATCGTCGTCGACACAATATATTATGCATACAAAATGTTAACTTTTCATTTCATCGGTAGTAAAGCTTTGCTTTGATCGAAAGTGGTTTTCTAGCACTCGTGGAAAATAACCTGTTTATAAAAGCGAAACATCTCCTTCTGTTGTTTGAATAGAATTGGACACAGCTGCCGCGCTGGCTATAATGGCTGGAGTATACCTCCAGCCATTATTCATAAATCACACATAGTCCCGAACGGGGTGGACAGAGGTGAATTGACACCTACTTTTCGCCAAAGTTAGATCCCATGTAATAGGCGGCAAACCTATTGCCGCATAAGTCGCATAATTTTAAAATGTTATTAGCTGCGTTTGCTCGCGAAAGTAAACTGCAGAGTATGGTGTTATAAAACTTTTTTCTACCCCTTAGAGCAAAAGGAGTGATTTATGTACCTATATAATACCTTTTTTTATCAAAGTCGCCAATTTTTTATTATTCTAAAGTGGATGTGTATTGCATTTTTCTTGCTCTTAAATGCATTTCGTCGATAAAGAAACATAACTGAATTGTTAAAGTTTTTTATCTCAATTTAATGGCTGGAGTTTATACATGTCGTTAATTTTCTCCCTCTTCTGTACAAATTATCATCATGCTTTAGTCTAGTCTATGCGAAGCCTTGTCGATGCTAGGTGCCATTGACCTTGGTAAGGTTGGTGACATATTTAGACACTCCATGCTCTGGTTGTAGGTACACAGTTTAATTACAACATAACCTCAACACGTGGATAGAAACTTTATATAGGTAGTACATATACATAATTCATATGATTTAATTGGTCCGTTTGCTACGTGATTTACGGCATACACTGCTAAGAAATTGGGTCAGTGAGAAAACTAGTTTTTCAATCTTGTTATTTTTTTATTACATGCATCAATGAGGCCTGTTTATCTATAAAAAATATGTATTACAAGGGAAATAAAGTCAGAAGAATGTCGAAAAATTATTTGTTTTGGACGCGGAATTTGTATGGTGTTCAAATAAAAATCAAATCCTAATCGATGATAATAATTATTGTGATATTTATGATGGAAATATTTAAGTTGATAGCCTTGGTGGTTGTGACGGTTGATGGTGATGATGAAAATAAGATTCAATGCGTTTCGTTGAGAAACATTGCGCAACAAAAAATAACGTATTCAGTGAATAGCATAAATCAAAATAAAGATTTGTTTTACAATACACTTATGAATTTATTGTCAAGACGCTAGTCATCGAAAACCTATGTGTCCAAGGGAGGATAATAATATGCATGGGGAGATAATAGTATGCCTAAGTCTTGATTCATATCATCCATCACACGGAAAGGTGCTCGTGATGAATGAAAATATAGAAAAGAGACAGAACGGACCATATCGAGAGACCGATGATAAACGGAGAGAGTGATTGGAATGACAACATTCCACTCCATAGTACCGCTCAAGGTTTTGGCTTAGGTTTTACAGCCGGCCGCCTGCCTGACACCAACCCTCTTTGGGTCTAACTCTGTTAAAGGGTTATGACATTGCAGGTACATTATACATTATGCACCAGATACAATCCCACAACTCGCCAATCACATAACCGAAACATACTGTTACCGAAGATACATAATGCACCAGATACAATCCCACAACTCGCCAATCACATAACCGTAACATACTGTTACCGAAACATAGCTACAATTATTTTGTGATCACACACATTTAATGTTTAGCCATTGAGTCCCGTCCAATCATTTGAACCTCGCACAATAAATAGCTTCGTAAATATCACAACAGTGCTTGTTCGTTCGCGTCCCACAATAGACGCGGTATTGGCATTTGCGTTCGGTATGGTAAACAAGAATACGCGAGGATGTGCCCGGAATACCGCTATTTGGTTATGTATATCTGTAGCGCTACCTCGCGAGTCAACATTTTTACACACAGACATAAGTCACGCGTACTTATTCCCAAACAGATGGCAGAGGTGCATTGCATATCGCCAATTACGAGGGTGCATTGAAAAGATCTCGGTTTGATATATAAATAATGATGGTATTTAATGATTCTTACATCTTTGAATTGGTTTTTTCTTTGGCTATCACGATGTTTAATTTCATATCTGTGGGTATCGTAGTTTTTGAGTAAGAGCGAGTTAAGTGGGACGAAATGCAACGTTTTTGGAAAATGGAGAAAATTTACCATCGCAGAGTCATCAAATATTTGTGTAAAAAAAAATATTGTACAGCAAGAGATCCATATTGACATGAAAACAACATCAGGGGAATGTGCTCCGTCGTATAGCATTGCGAAAAAGTGGGTTGCCGAATTCAAACGTGGTTGACAGAGCTTCAAAGATGACCCTGCAACGGTCGGCCGTCGACTGGAGAAAACTTCGGCAAAGTGTGTGATCTCATATTGGAAAACTGCAAATTGACTATCAGGGATATTGTTGAGACTTTGGGCATCTCATATGAACGAACACAAGACATTATGATGCACGAACTTGGATTTTATAAGGTTTCTGCTAGGTGGGTTTCCCTATGCAGATCCCAGACTTTCCCCTCTTACAGGGCTAGGAGGAACACAGGAGTGGTTTAGTGGGTAGTGCTGGTCGCTTCGTGCCTTGGCGAGTCCCACACACGCCAGTCGCCTAGCTAGCGGCTGGTATAGTGCTTCAAAGCATTCCATTCCGAAAAAGAAAAAAAGGTGGGTTTCCCTAGCTAGGTTGATTTCAGTTGAACAAAAGCGAATTCGACTCACGATTTCTTGCGACTATTTGGAGATGCTTGAGACTGATTCGCAAGATTTTGTGAATAGGTTTGTAACAATTGATGAAACCAGGGTCCACCACTATACTCCAGAGTCGAAACATTAATCCAAACAATGGAAAAAATCTGGTGAACCGACCCCAAACAAAGCGAGAGTAATTTTGTCACCTGGAAAGGTGATGGCGTCAGTTTTCTGGGATGCGAAGGGAGTCATCATGATCGACTACCTCCCGAAAGGGTAAACCACTAACCAAGCGTACTACTGCACCCTTTTATGTGTGAAAATTAAAGAAAACGTCCAGGATTACTAGTGTAAAAGTGTTGTTTCATCAGGACAATGATCGCGTTCACACGTCTTTTGAGACTATGGCTCAAATCGCGATTAGGGCTTTGAATGTGGCAACAGCCCTACCCGGCGTATTCACCTGATTTAGCTCCCTCTGACTTTCAGGTGTTTCTGAATCTAAAAAACACCTCGGTGGCAAGTTTTCATTAAATGTAGAAGTCGAAGCTGCAGTAACTCAATATTTTGAGGTGCTTTAGGAATATTTTTTTTAAAACAGGTATAGACGCTTTAGAAAACAGATGGAAGAAATGCATTGAGTTACATGGAGATTACCGTCGAAAAATAAAAATAAATTTGTATGGATTGTATTTTTTTTTGTCGACTAGGCCGAGAACTTTTCAATCCACCCTCGTATGTTGGTCCATTTATATTGTATATTGATAGATATTATATCAGTACTACTGCTGCCCATTACTCATCGTTTTCTTTACTAAGGGTAAAGACGTCTTGTACGACACCCACATGAGAGACAGTTGTATTCTCCTTGGATTTCTTTTTTTTACAATGACTTATAAAACCCATCAACATCATCATCAGGCTTTAATATTCCCACTGCTGGGCACAGGCCTTCTTTGTGGATGGAAGAATATAGTGGGAATTGGCATATATAAAGCAAAGGTAATAGGGTCAAAGCAAAGGGGTGGTGATTAAGCTCGCCAGTACCGCCAGTCGCCACCTATTACATGGGACCTATCATAATTTAATTCACCTTCGGGGATAAATAGGCGTGATTTATTCACATGCGAGCCTATTGCCATCTGCTTTTGCAGTAATGATATGAGGTTGTGGTGTATTGGTGGCTCGGGCGGCAGCTCACAGGCCAGACAGGGACTCTTGAATAATTGATTGATCTTTTCTGCACACATTTCTTCTTCTCCCTGCCCTGTTCCTAGTCTATCTGGGGTCGGCGCAGTATGTTTCCTCTTCCATTCATATCAGTCATACGTCATCAAGCCATCCAGTCCCTTTTCATTCATATCATCCATCGCACCGTAAAGGTGCTAGTGATGGATGAATGTATAGAAAAGAGACGGAACCGACCATGTCGAGAGACCGATGAACGGAGAGAGTGATTGGAATGACAACATTCCAGTCCATACTGCTCAAAGTTTTGGCTTAGGTTTTACAGCCGGCCGCCTGCCTGACACTAAACCTCTTTGGGTATGCTGTTGTTGGTGGTTTGCCCTTATCCATTCGGGTGCCCCAAGGTGCTTATTGGTCTACAGCGGGCAATCTCCCTTAGTCGACTTTTACGACACCCATGAGATGAGTCGGGGCTGGCCTATTCTACGTTATTTGTTCGCTCCCAGGCCAGCATAGGAGACCTTTTCTGCAGACATTTATGTAAATAAAATTGATATTCAATATTCATCACCGCTGATTCTGCGCTCGCGCAAACGCGAAAGTAAATTTAACGTGAGAGGCCCCCCGAGTTTGCGTACAACAATGTAAAGTCTCTCTCTACAGCATTGTAATAACAGAAGTATGTATTTGAATAAGTATGCAAATTGATTGCGTAACGAACAACCTTGGGTCGTTATCGTGATAAATAAGCGGGTTTCAGTTTATTGTTGGCCCGTGTGAGTGTGAATCGAATGGGGAGTAGGTAGGTGTAAACTGACTGGCACAGGCCCATTCTCCCTGTATTCTTCCATCCATAAGGAAGGCCTTTGTCCCAGCTGTGGGGACATAAACCGCTGGGAGCCTTGAGATGACGACAACAGACTGTCTGACACCGACCCTTTGGATCATCATCAGCCCTTTAATATACCCACTGCTTGCACACAGGCCTTCCCTATGGATGGAAGAATATAGGGAGGTTGGGCCACCCACCACGCTGCGCCCGGTGCGGGTTGGTAGGTATTAACGGCTGCAGACGCAGCCGGGACCAACGGCTTAATGTGCCTCCCGAAGAACGCAGGAACTCGAGATAATAAATTTTTGGTCACCCATTCAACCACCAGCCTTAGTGACATTGCTTAGCCAATCATGGCTGGCAAGCGCGCTATGCCACTGCACCATAGAGCTCCTAAATCATGCCTATTTATTTTTGTATATTTAACAACTAGCGATATATTAACAAGTTAACTGACGCTCACATGACTCGCATATCGTATTCGCAAACAAATCACTTCAAAAGTAGATCGTGGTGGGTTCTCTCCGTAATGTGCGTGTACGTAGCAAGACAAGGTATGATCAGTAAATATCATAGATATAAAATACATTAATATAATTTACAAAAGATCTAGACGATGTAAGTAAATATGTAGTTTGTACTCTAAAAGGTTCGATATGGCAACTCAATCGAATTTAAACTGATTGCAAAGTTAATACAATTTAAAGTCGATCATTTTAAGTTTGAGGTTGAGGCTTAGAAAGCTCTGGGGCCTTACCACCAACTCTAAACGCGACTCAATTGCCATTGTTAAAGTGGACAACGCTATAAACGGAGTAGAGCGGCGTCCCGTTTTGTCACCCGCATTTGCATCGCACTAATACTTCATGGTACGGCCACTGTTTCCAGGTTATCTGGGGTCGCCACATGCGCGTACATCTCGGTCGGCTGTCGTGAAATAATCCATTACCTTGTCATTGTCACCCATGTCATTTTTTTTTTTTTCTAATTTTTTGTCGTAATTTTCCTCTCCACCTAACACCTAAGGCTAGGTTCACACGGCGTTTTACGGCACGTTTTTTTTGCAGGATGAATCTTACCGAATTAAGTAGTGGCTCATACATGAGTATAGTGCCCTTCACACGTGTCCGGTTTTTTGCAGTACTGGCGACATGTGAACTGTTATAAACTCAGTGTAGGAGCCACTATTTGTTCGGTGAGATTCATCCTGCAAAAAACGTGCCGTTCAACGCCGTGTGATCTAGCCTAACACACATTCTAATTACACTGTTGCTCGCATGAGAGCTCTTATCATTCTCATTAAAATATTCTATGCATTTCCATAGAACATTGCGTCGTATGTTCAAAAGGCGTTAAGTTAGCAATTGTGATAAAAATACATTTTATTACGTACGCTCAATGTGAGAGACACACGATACTTAATTTAATACTCGACCCAAATTTTGACAAGAAATATAAATTTCAAGCTGTGTGTGCGACTATGTGTCTGTACTGGCACAGGTAAAAATATCGCAATTATGTCTGCAAAATTAATCTAGTGCCGTGTCGATCTTAACGCCGGCGCGTAAAGGCCATTTTGCAACGACCCCTATTATCGACGACAAATACAGGTAAAACTTGATTATTTATCGGAAACGAACGGCTTATCGGCCTTCGCTCGCGCATAGTGAACGGGAGCCGTGCGAGCGGGACGGGTGACTGGTGCTGTGCGCGCGAGCGGGACAGCCGTACCGGCGCCTGCGACGCGTGCTCACCACGAGGCGGTTTTGAGGTTATATTTCGCCATTTTTGTCCTCGCTATCGATCGAATCGAGCATGCTTCGTATTATGTTGGTTGATGAGAGTTGAGGTTGTTTTTTTTAGTTAGAACCTTTTTGGTTTCGGACTTTTTGCTACAACGTAATTGATAAGTGTTGCTTGTTGAGGAGATCGCTCGTTCTACGATTGCGTAATCTGACTGACTGTCTTGGGGCCATTGGCGAACGACACAACGTTTCTATTCTATCGAACGAATGTCAATTTTTTTACTAAATACTCCTATTAGTTTATTGCTATTACTGTTTATTATTATATGTTATTATTATATGTTTATTACTCTTTTGAAATTTACACGAACGGTCGGCGTGGTGTTTTCTCAGTAGGTAACACGCCAGGAGGACCTAGCTAAGTGGCCAATTTATTCGAATGAAAAAAAAACCAATGTCAATTTTGGACAGGTTCTCCTATGTTTGACACTTCGTTCGCCAAGTTGTTTTCTCTGTAATACCAACAACATCACCGGTGGCAGGCTCAATGTAGGTTAAGCGGGGAAATCACTAGACGGGCTGTATGCCCACCATACATGCCCGCGCGGACCTCGTTTGTATATAGGCCAGACTGACTGTGGGACGGTCCTACACTAGGAAAACATCGCACATAACCTAATAGAAGCGAGGTCCGGCGAGCATAGTTTAGTTTAGTTTAGTTTAACTGGGCTTTATCCGCACTTAGCCCCCTGATTGGGCCATTGTACGTGTCTCCCTATTATTGCTACTCCAACCATCCCAGACTATCCCAAAAACCCAGCAGTCTTTTCAGACTGCTGCAAGCTTCCGGGACCGATACTGGGGATTGGAGGAGCCTTGCCCGTTCATCTGCCACGCTCCTGCATTCTATAAGCACGTGCTGTGGCGTTTCTTCTGCCTCCATGCATCCTCTGCATAGAGGGCTGTCCGTCACCCCAATGGTAAATAGGTGCTTGTTTAGGGAGCAATGGCCAGTTATTATGCCTATCACCTTTCGAAGTTTGTCCCTGTTTAAGTTTATGAGGTTGCGAGCAAATCTTTTTGATGCCACCGGAACTGCATTCTTTGTTTGCTTACACCCGTCACTGTTTATCCATTCTCTAAAATGTGTTTCCTCAGTTTTGGTGCGCAGCCATGTTTTTATCTGGGCCTGAGGTATGGGTAGCAATGGTTCCGGTCCATATACTGTCCCTTTCGATCCCTTTTTGGCCAGTTCATCGGCTACGTCATTTCCCAATGAGTTGCTGTGTCCTTTGATCCATTGAAGAGTTACTCCGTTCGTACTCGCAATGGATTGGAGTGCATTGTGGCACTCCAGTATCAGGATAGATGTTATCGTGTTTCTTTGTAGGGCTTGTAGAACGGAAGCACTGTCTGAGATTATTTTGACGTTTAGGTCTCTGACATCTCTGGCTGCAACCGCCTGTGCCGCTTTGGTGATGCCAATGCATTCTGCTTGGAAGATTGAGTTTAGTTTGTCCAGTGTTGTTGATATTTTTATATTTAAGTCGTTCGAGAAGACACCAGCTCCAGTGCCATATGTGGTTTTAGAGCCGTCTGTGTATATCCTAACTTCATTGATGCCAGAGACATCTCCTGGTTCTGCGATGAGTTGGATATTGTACCTTCGATCGAAGACATGTTTACACGGTGTTCTGTCTATGGGTGCCTCTAGGAGTGGTATTTCCTTCAGGGTCCATTGCAGAATTTTTGTGTGTGTTGTTTCTATGTTTTGTTTCCATAGCCCGTTAGCTCTAAGCCTTAAGGCTGCTGCCTTTGCCTCCTCCTGTATTACAAGATCTAGAGGTGTCAGGCTCAAGAGATACTCTAGTGCGGCTGATGGGGTGGTTCTCATGCATCCAGTGGTAGCTACGCTTGCTAAGCGTTGTAGACTCTGGAGTTTTGCTTTTACCGTGGTAAGTTGCGTTCTGGGCCACCATACAACCGATCCGTAGGTCATAGAAGGTCTGATAACTGATTTGTACAGCCAGAGAGATATTTTAGGGGTTAAACCCCATTTTTTACCAACTAGTCTTCTGCACTGACAAAATGCTATACAAGCCCTCTTTGTTTTTGCCTCGATATGACTCGCCCAATTCAATTTATTATCAAGAATGATGCCCAGATATTTCACTTGTGTTGATAGGGCGAGTTTGGTGTTGAATAGTTTTGGTAGATTGAGTTCTGGTAACTTCCTTTTGTTGGTGAAAAGGATAAGTTCTGTTTTGTCTGTCCGGCGAGCATGTCCGTGTAGTGAAAGCCCCGCTTTAATGCTATGCCGTCCCTTAAAAAAATTTAAAAAATGTATTGTGTTCACGTGAATTAAGACATGACTGTTTTATGCATTTGGGTGTAAAACAAGAAGTAAGTCAGGATCCCATCCTGATTAAACCAAAAGGGAGTGGATGTGTTGATACCATCTGACCGATACGGCAGGCATCTCCCGGGCAGTCCCATGCAGCCTCCTTAGCACAGGACGTGGAGAAAATCTCTCGGGGGAAAAAAAAAGATTTTCGCACTAAATCCAGAAACACTGTTAAGTGGTGCAGAGAAATTTTGTCCACGTTCCGTGCTAGGCCCAATAGGAGTGGACACTTTTTTTTTAAAGTCTTGAACCCCTTGCCTAGTGTGTGTGTGTTCATCCGCGCTCACGATTAAATGATTCAAGTGCTTTTATACCAAATGTGTAATTATTAATAATTATGTACGATTACCTACGCTTCATTTTTTTATTATCGAGCGCGTAGATAACGCAATACGTAACTAGTGCAGCCCGGCAACACGTTAGCGGTAATTTGATAATGGAAGCATATAATTACTTCAAGTAGATAATGAGATTGCAGAGGAGACTTCTGACGATTGATCCTTCAAACGATTTTTGTACGTTTGTTTTTGTTTCATAACATTCCCTTTCTAAAACGACGCACAGGTGTTTTTTTAGGTTATAGGGATTTTTTAGGTTACTACTTAACACCATATTACATAACTACATAATACCACTAGCACTTTTCCGGTGTGATGGATGATATGAATCGAAAGGGAGTGGAGGCCTTGGTGACGTCAGACTGATTTTAATAGAAGAAGAAACAGATAAACTGTGGGAACAGTGAAAGAAGAAGATGAAGAACTTAGGAACAAAGGGCAATAACAAGTATAACGAAACACGTCTCACTCGCGTGTTCTTACTTCTTCTCCAGTTTTTTCTAGGTCACGGAATAATTTATTGTTGCATTAGGTATATTGTTATTGCCATTATATGTTTTTACCATACGCACCTATTCCCTTGATAATTAAATGCCATTGTTCTCTATTGTTTAATCAGCTGCTTACTTCTCTACTTATAGCACAATCTGGCTGTAAATAATTTAAATTACGCCAATATATTTCGCACTTGATAAGTGTTAATGATTATACGACAACTTGTGGTTACATATTTGTCGATTGTGGATTTGATTAGAGACCTTGTAGGATAATAAATAAAGTAAATGACCATAATTAGCAATTTTTTTAGTTGTTTGAGTAGAAAAAAAAATTGAAAAAAATATTTTTCATCTGGTTGTGTCGATTCTGCTTAACGACATCCAATAATCCGCAGACACAATAACTCGTTTTGTAATTTAGTAGGTATGTATGCAGATTTGATTAGAATGTTTCAAATTGAATGTCAATCGCGATAAATGTCACAAATGGCTTATTCAAGTCACTCGG
Organism: Cataclysta lemnata; assembly: GCA_963931975.1. Taxonomy (NCBI): domain Eukaryota; kingdom Metazoa; phylum Arthropoda; class Insecta; order Lepidoptera; family Crambidae; genus Cataclysta; species Cataclysta lemnata. The sequence continues at coordinate 6,937,589 of OZ008359.1, forward strand.
AGATAGTGTGCGGTGCGAAACACGGAGATTGGTGATGTGTCATGCTCTGTCTGAGAGAGATTGTTTTCGTATTGATGATACACAATGCCAAATAGAATAATTGGCCATTTCACGTCGTTTCTAAGGCTCGAGTTCACCAACACGAAAAACAAGCGATTAAAAGAGAATCGCCAGTTTTTGACAGTTCTTCCATACATATAAATGTCAAAAACCGACGGTTAAATAATAATCTACTGTTTAGGTGTTGATGAATTAGACTAAGAAGACTTAACTAAGGTGCCAACATTAGGCTGGTTAGGGTTATTATATTGATTTTTATTCGAACATTATTAATTTTTTTACAATAAATATTACATACTTTGAAAAGGAAGGTCCTAATGAGATCGAAAACAAAAAAAATATTATCCTGGTGCCTTCGGGAATCAAATGCGCGTTCTCCAAAATTCGAGTGACTGCCTATACCACTCGACCGATCAGGACGTTAGTTAACTTGCTGAAATCTCTCTAACTAACCATTCAACTTAACCGTTGGAAGCCAACGGGTAACCTCACAATGTAGAAATTAATTATTGACCATTTATATTAATAGAATTATTAAATCGTGAACCAAAATATTCATTCATAAAAAACACACCTGTTTATTCAAAGGTGTATTATTAACACGCACATAACCACTTCATTTATATGAGCAATAAAGCGTAATAAATAAATAATTTATAATTAAATAAATTAACAGTTTAAAGTTTTCTATAATGTCACCAGAACACATAAAGTCAGTTAATTAGTTTACTTTGCCAGGCCAATAGTTATGTTAATGTAATGTTAAACATAATATTCTCTGTAAAAGTTGTTTTATAACAACATGTTAAACCACGATTGATTCTCAATTGTTAAATTTATTACATTCCGTACGTAATTTTCAGTTGGATGGTAATCGAATTGAAATTTGAAACAAATATGCACCGTGTCTGACACAGCACAAATTAATAGCTTTGCATAAAATTATGACTACTAGGCAGTACAATTGATACGTTATTTAAAGTGGAAAATAATAGATATATCTTTTTTTTTGCACTGTGTGTGTATTGGAATATTGTCATCCCAAACACTCCGTTCACCGGTCTCACGACCTGTGGCGTTACTCTAGAACTTTATTTCGTTCGATCAAGTCGTTGCGTCTTTGTCGCTCTTATTTTAACAAGCAGTGGCGTGAGAAAGACGGATAGATGTGAGTTCGTTCGTTCGGAGTTTCAGAGTAGGCCCCCTGGTCCTTTCCGTCACTTTTCTATAAATTCATTCGTCGTGAACACCTTTTCGGTGTTGTGATGGATGAGATGAATCAAAAGGGAGTGGATGGCTTGATGACGTCCGACCGATATGAACGGAAGAGGAAACATAATGCGTCTATCCCAGATAACATGGGAACAGTGCAAGAATACGATTACGATTTTGTACTGAATCAGTGTTTTATGATATATTTACCATGCTTCAGGTATATCTTTTCCTTTTGATTGAAAAAGAGTATAAGTATCGTATATAGTATTTAAATTTCCAAACTGAAACGGGGAGAATTTCAAAACACCAAAATGCTTCAATAAAGACAGTGAACAAGTGATTCGATTGGTGTATCGCGAGTTGAAGTGTGCGAGTGACCAAGACAGTTATGTCAGCGGCTCTGTAGTGGGGCCTGTCACAATGACAGCCGGCGTCACCGCCAGACGGAAGGCGAAGGCGAGACGCAGCTGGGCCAAAGTGGAGCAGGATGGACAGGTGATGCACGTGGAAACGGGCACCGGAACGGTCGGGGTTAGTGTTGGTCGGGACTCGTACATAAATGACCCATGTTTGTCCCCGAAGGCGTGTAGGCAGAGAACCTGCCCGGCTTGCATGACCACCGAGACTATTTAGTCGAATTTTCACACGATTATGATATACCCATTTATCGCTTTGAACTGTCAAAAATCTATGGAGTTGTGACAGTTCAAAGCGATAAATGGCTATATCATAATCGTGTGAAAATTCGACTAAATAGTCGAGGAGATACGTGGTTAGTGGACTCCTGCGTGCGACTAGCACTACGACAATGCTGAAAGTTATAAAAACACTACCAATGTAAAATAGTACATTATAATACCGAGGGCGCTAAAACAAAGAATGTGTCAGATCGCAAGTATTTGACGATTGAAATATGCGATGTGAGGCTTCCTTTTTTATCGCCCGAGGTAAGATCATAGTTTTATGTCACCCCCTGACCAGCACGCACAAAGCACGCATACCTACACAAAGATTTCGATAAAATAGAATATCTTTTAATCTAATTTCAAGCAACGTAATTCTGTAAGAGGGCTCTTACTTCAGTTTCATTACTAACTGTATCTTACGTATCTACGACGATTTCGATGAAAGAGAATTAACTTCCAACCTAATTATGAGCAACGCAACTTTGTAAGAGCGGGCTCTTAAGAATTGTGACTAAAACAGTGACGTTCTTATCTCGATGGCACTAAGGCCCAGTTTCGTTGTCCGCAGGCGTCAGACTTCACCGACATCGGCGATTGGCCGACGCTGAGCGCGGCGGTGGCCGGCGCGAGGTGTCACTCCACACCGCCGCCACAGGACGCCGACTCCTCGCATCACAACGGAAACGCGGTGAGTGTTTTGACTTGGCGCCATTTGCGCCTTTCATGTGTCCTCGTCGAGTGTGTTCTCTCTCCGACTTTTCCTGCCCCCGTCACTGACTTTTGTTATACGATAACCGGCTCCGTGGTCTAGGGGTTCGCCCACCGGGTGTACAAATTTGTGCTCGGTTTTCACGTCCCGATTTGAGGGGCAATGTAGCTACGTTGATTTTCATTACTACATAGGAAATGGTATACCGTGACGCCATTCAAGACGCCATGACAGTCTTACCGCCGCACTCAGAGACGTCAAATAACGGTAATGAGTACTTTACGTCAAAAAATTACAATTCAAAACTAGTCGCTGTTCCTGCCGGGTCTATGGTCTAGATTTGAAGGAACATTTTTGACATTAAATACTAAAGTTAATTGACGTCTCTGAGTGCGGCAGTGAGCCGTGTTCGGGGCAAATTTTAAAATAGGTTTTTGAAAACGTGAAATATATAAGTGAAACGCCGATTTTTATTAAAATAATATAATTTTGTGCAATGTAGACACTAAGGTATAGTTTTATCCCATTTTCCAAAATTTGTCAACTAGCCTATGGTGATAAGGTAGCCAGCCCCTCTGTGGTTGAGGGTTCCAGGTGAAGCTCGATTCCATCTTCGGCCCTTATCGTCACTTACCATCAGGTGAGATGAAGGGCAAGAGCTTCCCTGTCTAAAAAAAAAACAACGATAATCCGGCTCGAAGAACCAAAATGTAGGCTGTAGATTTGTATCCGCTGTTGGAAGAATCAAATATAGGTTCCATTGTGGAAGTTTTTATAATTAACTAGTGGTCGCCCGCGGCTTCGCTCGATAAATGGAACGAACCGCAACACAAAACGAATTTTTCAATTTGAACCAGTAGATTCGGAGATAGCGCGTTCAACCAACTAACCAAACAAACGAACTCATCAGCTTTATAACATTAGTATAGATTTATTGCACACACAGTTAGTACAACGATTGGTTGCTAAGTAAGGGAAACAATATGGCCGCGGTCCAAGTGACCCATAGACAACAAACATTAGTTTTAATTACTTATTATAATTTTTGTCTATGCTTGATGCTACCAACAGTCAGTGCGTTGGAGTGTCTCTCCGACTCGAAGCGCCTTGCCCCCGTAGCACTTGATATGGACAAAATCTTTTCTTTTGCTCGGAGAAAAGAAAAATATTTTCCTCCCGCTCTAACTCCCTCGAAACCCCAAGACAAAACACTGTCAAATGGTGGAGAGAGATTTTGTTCACGTCGTGCCGTGACCGTGTGCATGTGAAAAGGGCCTAAGTTTTGAGCACAAGGTATTCGCCTTCACCAAAAAATCCCGGTAGATGCTGTAAACGCTTCCCGGCCAAGATCTTAGAGCCCTCAAAAAAGTTTAACGAATTCAAGGCTGATTGTGACTGTTTGCTGCTGTTAAATGACCCTTGTTTTGTCCTTGTCAATTTCCAGGACCAAGAGAGAGAGCCTCACCTGGAGGAGAATCACCAACACCATTTCCACCAGCAACAGCAGCAGCAGCAGCTCAAGCCTGAGCGGGTGGAGCCGCTCCAGAACCACCAGGGCCATGAGAAACAGCAGTACAATGACAAGACCAAGAACGCAGGTAATGGTTCGTTGATATTGGAGAAGGTGAAGGGGAAAGAAAGGTTTATTGAGATATCCTATGACGACAAAAATATCAAACATCTGCGGCCGTACCATGAAGTATTGGTGCGATCCAAACGCGGTCTCACTTAAACAATGGGAATTGAGTCGCGTTTAGAGTTGGTGGTAAGGCCCCTGGGGGCTTATTATGAGCTCTTATTTCCAGTCAGTTTATGGTGTAAATTGAACTGCCTGGTTTTTGGTATTACGAGCTCGTAATGCCAGCCAGCCAGCGGTCACGTGATCTAAACCAGAGTTCTGACCTGATTATGACTGGTAATTCCGTACTATGAATGCTGGTCTCAAATGGTCCCTGATCAGCATATTTCCAGCATCGCGACTAGAGCGATACATTCCTTCATCATCATCATTAGCTTCATCATCATCATCAGACCTTTTGAGTCGTCACTGGTTGGCCACAGGCCTTCCCTATGGATGGAAGAATATAGGGAGAATGGGCCATAACCCACCACGCTGACCCGGTGCATATTATTTGTATTAATGACTGCATATGCAGCCGGGTCCAACGCCTTCTCGTGCTTTCCGAAACACGAAAGAACTCGAACCAATAAAGTTTTTGGTCACCTATCCCATGTCTGGCGTTAGCGAACACTGCTTAGTTCACGCAATCGCATGCCGAGCGCGTTCAGCTATCGAGATCATAGTTTATATATGTTATACGATTGTTATTTAAATGAGCTATAATTCATAGCTCATCTAAATAACCATATATTACGTCAAAATGAAAACAAAGTTTGTGGTGGAGGTGGAAGATTGAGCTGAGTATTAACAGGAAACCAGGAGACAGAGGTGGTACTTGCATCAAAAGGGAGTGGATATTTCGATTTTGCGCCGACCCACATAAGTTAACTTACTTTGGGTTAAGCGGGGAATTCACAACACGGACATGCCCGCGGGCATATCTGCAGAAATGCCCGCCGGACCTCGCTTCTATTAAGTCTGTGCGATGTTTGCCTAGTAAAGGACCACGGGTCACAGTCAGTCTGGCCTATACTAAAGAGCTCCGCGCAGGCATTTCTAGCAGGTGTGCCCGTCTAGGGAATTCTCCGCTTTAGATGACAGGCGTGAGTATAGAGTACATTCATACATAAATCTCACCTATATCCCCGAAGGGGCAGGCAGAGGTAAACTAGAACCCACGCTTCGCCAATTATGTTAGGTCCCATGTGTGGCGCGCCTATTGCCATTTATCGGGCACACAAGTCGGAGTACATTAGAATTAGTACTAGGTGGTATAAGAAGAACGCTGCTGACCATTCCCCATCACTGTTTTATCCTTAGTCGCCCTGTACGACTACCCACGGGAGAGATTTTGGGGTGGTGACAATTGTATTCTACTCTGCCGTCACCACACGGCTTATAGAGTACGGCACGGAGTATAGAGTAGAATATAATACATAAAAAAAATTATGTTGTTTCTAGGTGTCGGCAAGGGCGGCAGCAAATCTGGAAAGCACAAATGGGTGCCTCTGGATATCGACGTGAAGGCTAGCCGGCCGAACAAGCATGCGCCCGCACATAACGCCAGGCTAGACAACGGTAAGTAATATTTTGCATGTAGTTATCCAATCCACTTATCCTGTTAGGACCAAATGAAAGAGCATTTTTTGGCGATTATACATACATACATAAATCTACAAACATACATCTCTGAGCGGCGCGCCCTAACGGCGCTGTCGAAACGCGTAACGATAAAAACCAGCCTTAACCATGGCTGACAGGTAATGGGTTAGTACAAAGATTGTGTCAATGAGTGGTCAGAAAAAGTTCGAAAAATTATAGTGTCTTGGTTGGCCGAGCGGTCAGGCACCTGCCCGGATTGCAGTGGACGCGGGTTCGATTCCCGCATCAAGACCATAATTTATCGAACTTTTTCTAACCACCAAAATCTTTGCACAATTTTTTCTAACATTTATATAATGTTGAAACTAAAATCGAATAGGTAACGGGTTAGTAATTTAAATATGTAACGATAAGACCAGCCTAACATTGTACCTCGCCCGTGCAGAGACGGTATCCCTGAACGGCGAGGAGCGCGGCCTCCGAGGCGGTCGCGGCCGGGGCCGCGGCGGCTTGGGCGGCGCCCGGGGGGCCCGCCGC